>ML782795.1:999970-1012325 GCA_009831015.1 Picea engelmannii
AGCACCAAAGATAAATGTTATAACCTAAGGTCACCCTCCATTAATTTTATCCCTTGATTATGGCTTAGGCCACAAGAATCATCCCTAGAGCACCAAACAATCTATAAGATCCATGGTCCATGACATTAGGGTTCATGAGCCATTCATTGGACCATAAGCCAACATGCAAGCCCTATATGGGAAATTTTTGTCTTGTAAGTGGGATATGGTGGCCATTTTGAGATTTATAACATCAAGGATGTTTCTTTAGGCCTAGTCCTTTGCCTACATAGGGGATATTTAGCTTATAAGTGAGATATGGTCACCATATTGAGGATTGGTGCATTGGAGATGGCTCTTGGTGCCCATGCAATAGTTGAAAGCCAAAATATAGGGTCTAAGGTCATAAAATTTGTCTCTAAAATCTCATGGATATGTGTGGTCCCTTAGTCTACCATCACACATGCCCTAAATAGGGAATATATGATTCTTGATTTCAATATGGTTCATGATTTCAATATGGGACGCATTGGATTGCAGGGAGGAGACATACTTAGTGGAGCATGGAGATTCCTCTCCCTTGCAACAACACATGATTTTGGGAGATCACCCTCACACTAACAACAACTATATGAGTGATGATGGAGGGAGATTGATTGAACCATAGGTTGTGGAGATACCTACTGTTGTACCCGATGGTTGGTGTTTAGTGATGAGTACAAATGATTATTTACCATGGGTGCCAGTGGATGAGCTTTTGGTCAAGTTCTTGGGATTGACCAAATCATATGAGACTTTCCAGTTGTATAGTTGGTTGTAGATATTTATGATAGCCTTTCCCGATGCCTTCATGATTGACAACAACACAGAGGGATATAGATAGTGGCAAGGGACATGGAGAGTTGGTAGGTTGAGACCACCTAACATGAGTGTCTTTATTGCATACAACAGGATAGGGGTGGATCATCAGAGACCAATAGTTGAGGCCTTGGGCATGACAGAGAGTATCTTAGGCCATGGGATAGTGAATATCTCAGAGGTTGATACATATTCAGATTCTCATTGGGATGAGGATGGAGGGCTTTCGATAGTTACTAGTAGGGCACATCAACAGTTAGTGGGAATTGGAAGTGATGGAATTCCAAATTTGACATGGGATCTAGGAGTCCATTTGGTCAGTAGTTTGCTTCATCTTATGAGGATCCAAGAGTGGAGGATCCATTATGTATACTTTGAGCAGATAGTCATGATTGGAGTAGTGAAAAATCAACATGATGGTCCCTATTAGAGACTAGCATGGGACCCTAGTGTTATTAGACTAATTGGTAGGTGCAGACACTAATAGATCTCCCTAGATCCACCTAGATCTAGAACAAAACAGGACAGGACATGACTCTTTCCCTAAGTTATGACCATTGAATTAGCTAGTAGGAAGGAACAAGTAACATACCTTTGTATCGCTTCCTAGGGTCTCTGTTGCTCTTTCTTCACTCCAGTGCTCTCGTGAGGTCAAGACCGAGACAACACAAACGAACCAAAGTGAAGATAGCAAAATATATTCAACTGTCAACTTATGTGTATGATCAAAGAATTACACAATAAAGTGAGAATAACTTTATGGGAAAAGGACATGCCACTGTATCATATTAATCGAAAGTAGAAGATACAACTTGATCGCCTTGATGTCGCAAACTTCCTTTCAGTGGCTCTTGGCTCCAACACACACACTTTCTCAATCCTTGTATGAAGAAGATCAAATCCCTCTTGATAGACTTGCTAGAGTCTCCAAGCTCCTGTTCAAGCTAAGTCCTTCACACAATTATTTCACCAATTCTCCAATGAATCTTGCTTAACCTTTTCCATGAGAATTCCATCAATATATAGGAGAGAATGAGATGGTTACTTGGATAAGAATGATCCTACAATATCAGGGAAACCAGTAAAAGGATAACCATTCGAATGCCAACCCATTCTTCTAGAAGATTCCCTTCTAGAACCATCGAGACTTCATATTTTTCCAAGCTTTAGAACAAGTTCGTACCCTAGCTATGTAGCACAGTGCGAGAAGTTCGCACCCTAGCTTAAGGCAACCTACGAGAATGGGTCATTCTCGCACCCTAGGATATTAGCAACCTGTGAACTCTCTTCAAAAGTAAGTTTTCTGGGAAGAGATGAATGTCACTTTTCTCAGGAGAAAGTTCTTATGAGGAGCCTAAGTACACCATCATCAATACACCATCATGATGACCAAAATCATGGGTAACACCTAGGATTACAGGGCTCGTCATTTTATTGACTGATGGAGACGAATGGATCTTTGCAGGAGGAAGTCACTTTGACTTTCCTATGAGCTTTAGTATTGGGGGGAACATGTCACTTGTTGGTGATTGGTTGAGGTCTTGCAGTACCTCATTATGGTAGCAACATGTTCAGTTAGTGGAGGTCGTGTTGGGTTTGGTACGGTCATGGAGGACAGACTCATTTCGGGTTGAGACTGTGTGTTATTTGCAGGAGACTCATGGTGTTGATATGTTGCAGGACTTACCTTCACGAGGCATTGCAGTTCACATTTTAATATGGGATATAGGGATTGAAGTGCTTGATAGTTTAGTGTTTGGTGGTGTTGAGTTTGGAGTAGAGTGGTTGCTTGGAGAGTTGACTGAGATTCTTTAGCCATTGATCATTCTACTCATCATGGGAATTTGGGTGTCATGCGTGGTGAGCACTTGGAGATGCCACATCTTGAGGGGAGTCTACCTTGTGTCACATCGGTGGATATGGGACCCCGATATCATAGGTAGTTGGATTCAATTATTTCTTGAGGACAAACAATGTTCTAGCAGGAAGGACTGTAATGTCCCCATTTTGGGACATTATTACATTACAGAGTGTTATGCCTACCAGAGTAGCCCAATAGGGGTGACAACAAGTTGAAGAGATATTAAGGGGTTTTATTGGGCTCGAATTGCATCGTTCATCATATTCATCATTGGGATACATTCCGCACAACTTGACTTTGGTTCCATTGCATTCTGACGATTTCCATAATTTTGAGTTATTATGGGTCGTATTTTAATTAAATTCACTAAGAATGTCATAATGGGCATATTACTTGGAGAAACCTCTTAGTTTAATAGCTCATCGGAATCGGGAGGAAAAACACTATAGTATAAGATGATGAGAAGTGACTTTCAGTGGCGGAAGAAGCCATAAAAATAGTTAAATCACTCTTTAGAATTAAAATGGTTAATTAATTACTTAATTGATTTAATCAATGAATAATAAAATAAAGAAAAAATTAAGGGGTATAAAAGCGAGATAGAGACCTCTATTCTCTCATAATGATGATTAATTATTTTGTATTCGTCCTCTTGTTTTTTTGAGCTCTTAGAACTTGGGTTTTGGAGGGTTTTGCTGACAAATCCTAGGATTGGTTTCCAATGATACACCCTAGCTAGTCATTTTGTGGGGGTTTTGGTGACAAATCCTAGGATTGGTTTTCAAATATACACCCTAGCTAGTCATTTTGTGGGAAGAAATCACTTTGATCTCTTCATTGGGAAGATTATACTTCTAATCGAGTTGTGGCTAAGATTTTAGGGTGTGGGGGTGAATTAGTGATTGTGGGACGGGCTCCTGTCCTGCTGGGCGCATTCTTTCACTATTTGGGCACACTCTAATCTAGATCTGAACCGAAAATACTTGTTGGGCATCTTTCTTATGCAGCTGGGTGAGTTGCATACAAACTTGGGCACTCTCTTTGATGAAATATTGCAGTTGGGTGAGTTTATGAAGTGCTGGGCCATTTTCTTTCATTGTGGGATGAATACCTCACTATTGGGGCAAATTTTGGGCTGAGAGATTGTTTATTTAGAAGCTGGGCAAATTATTGAAGGTAGGGGCCAAGTTCTGGGCCATTATTTCTCCATTTAAAGGCTGGATATCTCATGCAGGGTGCATAGGATTAGACGAGGGCACATTTGTCTCTAAGGAGGGAGCACTTGAATAGTGAAGGGCGTATTTCTGATTGTGAAGGGTTGTAGAGTGCCAAAGGAGGGTGTATTGTTACAACAATGGTTGCAGAACCTTTGAAGGGAGTTAATCCCTTATTTCATCAAGTGTATTGGCTGCCAATTGTTTGGGGAAACCTACAACCACTACCACAATACTCTTGTTGTTCTTTTAGATTGTATCAAACACATGAAATATTAAAAAAGAGCTACATCATTTT
The DNA here is from genome assembly GCA_009831015.1 of Picea engelmannii. Classification (NCBI taxonomy): domain Eukaryota; kingdom Viridiplantae; phylum Streptophyta; class Pinopsida; order Pinales; family Pinaceae; genus Picea; species Picea engelmannii. The sequence continues at coordinate 1,004,181 of ML782795.1, forward strand.
ATGAGTAGACTGGACTGCATTTTCCCTGAGTCGAATTTGACATTGTGGGGATCCATTCCTATCTAGAAGAGGGAGACCTGAACCTATAATATGGCCAGCTTGTAACAGGTCATATTATTGCAATAAAAACCAAATGTTTGTATGCATTTTTCCTTGTTGTCCTATGTGTTAAATTGCTGGTTATTTCCTTGTAAACTTTGTTGAAATAGATAGTCTGAACATGAAGCTTATTGGTGGCAAGTAAACATCATTCATCCTGAAAGCTACATAAGAAAACCAAAACAATAAATCCATAAACAAACAAAAACCAATATAAGTGTTACATGGAGGATTGGAGTATGCTCACAAACTGTTTGACAAAAACTCTATATCAGAATTAAGCTAAAAAATCTATAACTGAAAAAATTAATATTCTTTAAAGGATACATCTTAATGGATATCAACTGAGCTTGTTGAGGCCGGTAAAGTGACCCTCTCAGTGGAAAAATCTTATAAATTATTTATTAGTGTATTTAACCCCATAACAAGGTGAGATCATGAGTTCCTGAGAAGCACAGAGTTACATCTGAACCCTAACCTTTGCGAGCTCAAACTAAAAAAAAATAGTGATGTTAATGGTTTAAGTTCTGTGCAAGGAAAATAGTGTCGATTTAGGTCCATAGAAGAATAAGTTACAAGGATGCTTTATCCATTAATCAAAATCTACAGATCTTCAAAAGCCGAACGCTGATCTAAGCATACTCTGATTTAAGCATATTTCTCATCATCTACCTTGAATATAAGGTTATTCACATACTAAAAGACAACGTACCTATGATAGGGACTAATAGACAATTCAAAAACCAATGTTGAACTAAGTCATATGCTGCATCTTAGACTTTTATAGAGAAAAAACCTGTGCTGCTAGAACCTAGTCCTTTACATTACAAACTAAACCCTACTTGTAACGTATTTGCAATTGAATTTCACAAACCCTTATGTACAAGAGAACAAGGTTGTGGGAAAATTTGCAATTAGGACCTACACATATCCTTGCTGGCCCTTTCAACAGTAGTATGCTTCTACAACATAAATCCTAGACCCCACAAAACCTTGCAGCACGTTGCCTCTAAAGATCCTTGACTAATTTATAGTGATCTGAAATTAAGGTTCTTCCCCCGTAAATCAAAGATATGTGCCATGGTAGGCCATCTGGAAGATAGTAGCACAGATTAATGTCCAGGGGCCCAATTTTTATTAGCTTACAGAATGCAAAACAACTCAATCAAAGGTTGTAAAAACAAAACTGCTGAAAACCTCAGTGCTAACAGATCTGTCATCTTGCCTAACTGCTACCATATCATCCTCAACTACCTGCAACATAAAACAGTCAAGTTATATGCAAAATTGAACTTGAATGGTATTGATTTCATCAGTCTTGAAAGAATAACGGATGTACATGCAAGACAATTTAACAATACCTGCTACATGGCAGCATCAATGGTATGGTCAAACGATTTTGGCATACTCAAGTACAATCGCCATTGTTGTTTCTCCATTTGACTTGCACCTAAGGGACCCGAATCTGATGTGCATATAATGTAGGTTTGTAAGAGAGAACTACATCAGTTGGAAACATACTAGACTTCCCATCTCAAAGTAGGAGAACTTGAATAGCAGTTGGCATGTCTATTGTGTAATATTGAAATTCATACTCCACCTGAACAAACCATGAATATAAGGTCAGCCTAAATAAGGTGCTCATAGGTTGAAATGCATAGTTACCTCAAGCGAATAATACTACCTTTTGCAACTTCAACATATTCCTAAATATCTGAACCTTGTGAATGCCTGTTGAATTTTTAAGTCCCATGTTTCATTGGTTCTCGTCAATTGTCAGGTAAGTTCTTGACACTAGCTGTAAAGTCCCCGTTACAAGCCTGTTAAAATAAATTCAAAAGAAGAGTTAATACATTATAACAAAATAGAAGAGTTGAAAAGATTTTATAACAAAATCAAAGATCTGAAAAAGCTTGACATGCAAAACAAAGGAAGCCAAAAAGCTTGTTGTAAGCTTCAAGAAAGCACAAAAAGACACACCATATATAATATACCATAACACATGCTATACCTATTTGTTTGGTTGTTTTTCCTTGGTGCAGCTGAGCCCTTATTGAGATATTCTGTTGTTAAAGGGACAAAACATGAACACGGTAGCAATTCTTGAATAACCTCAGCAAATATTTTGGCAAACTGACACCCATTTGGTCCTCTTCCCATCTCTCTCTATCAAATTCAAGGAAAGCTTACCCACTGCAACAGGCTCAACTCTGGCATGAACCTACACAACATCAATTTCAAGAATTGACCAACTATATTAAAGTTTAAACTGTCACAGTTAAATGGAGGTACTCACTAATAAGTTCCAGAGCATATTAGCTATAATCTCACCACAAACAGTTCAAGCATGCACACCATAGGAAAATCTAAAGAGCTACAATAACCATTCCACAGTAGACATTAATGTTATTATAAACGCCAAGGCCCAGATAAAAACAATCATTGGAAGAGGATTATATTAGGACAAACCACACAGTAGACAAGTCAAAGATTCCTGACAGGAGAGGGAAATTATATTGGACAAATAGGCATCAAATGCTTCTATCATTTTGTTTCTCTGGAAACTACGAAAGAGAGTGTTTCTCAATACATCATTGCATATTTCATTCTTACATTCAAGTGAAAAATGGAAATTTTTTCCCCTGGGGGGGTAGCTCAATTGGCAAGTGTCGTGAAAATGAAGTTCCAAGAGGTTTCGAGTTCAATTCCCCCCGAATTACCTTGTGTGCCATGTAAGGGGCATCGTGGGAACACCTGGAGGTTATAGTGGTAGCAGTTGGATAACACGGCCACGTGCCCAACTAGTTGCTGATTCCTCCAGACACACAAAAAAAAAAAAAAAAAAAAAAAAATGGCAAATTTTTGCAAATGGTCAAAAAAAAAAAAATTTGTTCTATAAATGAGGAAGTAAGAAACCTTGGCTAGCTATGTTACAGTAAAAAGTATTCATCATGTTTTGGTCTTTTGTACAGGGGGTAATGAACAAATTCTTAACTAGCAGGACGTTATGTATGGGCCATTTTGTACTGTCGGTCTAGCAATAAATCTTGGAAATCGTTGTCAGATGCATCCCATATGTCATATCAGTGGAAACACAAAATTAGGAGAAGGACATGTGTTAACCATGTGGGTTCCCCATAGGACCAATGTACTCTTATTGCATAAAGTTTCTTTAAGAGAAAGATATGTAAATTCTAAGTTAGCTATTCTACAATCCACAAATTTATGAACTTTAGAATGTCTTTGCCATTTCCGGTTCATTTTCATAGATTGTTTCCAAAACTACAGATATCAATAAGGTTTCTTGTTTATACAATTGATTTGTTATGTTGCAGTTTTTTCAAACAGTAGTGCAGTTGTTGGTGCTGATCTACCAGGGAGTACAGTTATTGGAAACAACAATTTTATTGGGTACAATGCAGTGGTTGAAGCAAAATGTCAAGATCTGAAATACAGAGTAAGACCTCTCTTGCGGGCTATTTTTAATAAGTCTCATGCTTTATTTTGTACTATTTCATCAAAAATGATAAGAACAGGGGATCTCAATCTTTGTTTGTCTTCTTATTCTGCTTGGTATTATATCAAAAAGGCCAGCATTACCACATTGTAATTATGTGATGGTTTTTCTTGTTGACTTGTAAATTTGTTTTCTGGATTCCTCACATCCCAATTAGAATCATAGGAACTATTGTGTACATATTCTACCTTACTCATTAATTGGATTGCTTCATATATCCTTCTTGATCTTGGCTTAGGACCAAAAATATAGTGACCAACTTAACACGACAAGAATAATATAGTATGCTGCCAAATTTAATAAAAGTAACATCTAGTGGGAAAAAGGTAATCATACCTTAGCTTTACAAGACTAACATGAAGACTGAAGAATAAAAATGACAACATCTAATGTTTGATTACAGAAGAATCCAAATCTTTTAGAAATATGTTTATCATCTAGAACTATGAGTAATGGAGTTTTACTGGAAGAAAAAAGATTCTAGAAATGGTATTACAAGCTTGTTAAATGTTTGAAACGTAATAATATATGGGGACGAAGTTAGGCTTAAGAATTGAACATTTATTGAAGTCTAAGTCACATGATATTGGGACATGGGGACATGGGATACATAGACCATCCCCTCAAATCAGGACACATGAGACACACATGCACACACACATACACATATATATATATATATAAAATAATATTAAAATTACAAAAATAAAATATAGACATAAAGATGTAAATTTGGGGAACATATATTAAATAGAACTACACTATGATCAACCACATGTCAGGACACATCTGCACATATTTTTTGAATTTTTTTGAACATAAGTATAGTCAAGGTTGGCCCTCTCAATTCAGGCTATTCTCTAGATGACATCATTAGGCCATTGGAGTTTACATAGTAGTTGAGGAGACTGTTACCCCCCTCTCACCTAGGGGTAACTAGAGGAGATCATGTCTCTTGGCCCGCAATGAAGACAATGACCCCGATGATGATGATGATGATTAGTATTCTCCACAGATAGTAGCCCCTCAGATGCCTTCCGCCTCATCTAGCTCAGATCATTTCACTTGATCAACATGATTCATTTGATGATGGTGGTCTAGACTCCACCACACATAAGGTACACTAGTCATTGTTTCATATAAAGTGTCACATTTAATGCATTAGGCATTTGGGTGAGAATCATGAGTTGAAGTAGGATAATGGATCGTGATTGCTTGGAAGTTATGATTTTTTCTTTGTTTCACCTTGGTGGCCATTATTTGTATCCTAGTCCAGTGTTGTCACTCTTGGGAACAGGGGTATTAATGGGATGCCTTGATAGGGGTAACATACTTCTCCCTTTCATACTTAACACTTTTCATCCTAAGGCCTTCCACAATGTACCAAACTTCGGGTAATGGCTATTACATGTACACCAAAAAGGCCTGTGATTCATTCTCCTATGAGAAGAAGGGCTAGAATGCAGAGGTTGATGCAACTGCTAGAAAAAATGAATAAAGAAGAAAGCATGATATAAAATAAAGAAGGAATATGGGATAATGAATGATCAAGTCAAAAGCCAAAGGTCAGCTTGAGCTCTACCCCCTAGCTATGAGGCAATCACCCCTAGTCCTAATGCACTAAATGCATATTAATTAAAAGGACTTAATCCCAGTAAAAAAATAATGAATGATTGAAACCTGAAAATGAGACTTGCAAAAGCAATAAAAGAATATCAAAAGGAGAGAAAGGGGTTTGGAATACACACATTGTGGAGGAAAGGATATCTCAAGTAGCAAGAACTCCCTCTACAGAGGTGTTCATGGAGATGGACAAAACACGATACCTTGCATGTCAATGACTCCATCACCATGAAGTAACCCCTTTCGATTTCATTCACCATACTTACACTTTGATGTATTTTCTTGGGAAATATTCCTTTACCTAGGTAATGACACACCTAATAGGGTATTTTGACGATCCTCCCATACCTAAACTTGGAAAATTGCATAAAGTCTTGAGCTAATGTGAATTTTGAAGAAGATACCTAATGTGAATTGCTTATGTGGCTTTTGTATTAAGTGGTGGCTTACTTTGTATGATTCTAATGGCTATGGTGTCTTGTAGTTGTTGGTTTTACCTGATTCTGTGGGCTTTGTTTGGTCATGATGCACCTTGACATGGTCCTTTGGAGGACGTTTTCATGATGACACCCAGGACGTTGTGCACTATATAGAGCACGTTGCACATTTGATTCAGAGCATTGGGTCATATGATGATTAGAGATGCCATAGGGAACCTTTCTACACCTCCTAGACCTTAGACGTTGGATAAATGAGCTCAGATATTACAAATATGGTCAGATGGGCTATTAGATGGGCAAGAAATCCACATCTTGGATAGTGCACCCTGGAGCATGTTAGGCTTTGATTTGAGGACGTTGCATTTGGAGATGACTAGACACCCCTTAGAGAGATGGACCCTTCTTTCACCTTGGGCGTTGGGTTTTTCCACCTTGGACATTGAGCATATTAATGATGACATCATGCACTATGATGATTTGATGATGGTGGGACCGACCTACCATTAGGGTGTTTGTTTTGATGATGAGTTAGGGTCCTTTGACGATGAGATGTGACCTTTGATGAAGAAGTGTGACTTTTCACCATGCTTTGCACCTTTTGATGATGAGACATGGCATTTGGAGGCCCTTGCACCCTTCTAGAACATGATGTCCCCTTAATTGTGGCATCCTACACTCACATGTGTCATTTTTGAGGGTATGTTTTGGTGTATTAGCATGCTTTATTTATGTTTGAGGCTATTTTAGGGGTCGACCATGACCTATTCAACTTGTATCATGGATATTTTATGTTTTTAGGGGCTTTGAGGGTTTATAGCACTAGGGTTTCCCCATATAAGAAGGCTAGAGCTCCCTCATTGTCAAATCATAAGTCACTCTTGTGGAGAATCACTTCTATAGCTCTCTTCTCTTCTTTTTCATCATGGAGTACTTGTGAGCACCTCTTGGAGACTAGTCTTGTGGATGCTTTTATTTGTCTTGGTGGGTGTTTCATGAAATTAGGGTTTCCTCATGCATAACGATGTGGTATAGTAAGTGTTATTTCCAAGTTTAAGCATTTGTTCTTGGTATATTTTGGTGAATGCTCTATCTAATGGTTGAGAAGTTGCATGTTATCTTGTATTCTTGAATGATTTTGTTAGAAACCCCAAGGAAGGATTATAATTGTTTATCCCCTTCCCTTGTCTTATCCATCTTAATTTTGTTGAAGCACTGAAGGTCAAGTTAGGGATTGTGATTGTACATCCCCCTAACCTTGTCCTTGTTAGTTAAAATCTAGGCTTTATAATTCTATAAACTCTAGGGTTTGACTTCTTTCCATTGATTTCTTGCTAGACACCATAGAAGAAGTGGGACGACACCTAGGGTTTATGATTGTATAAATTTTAGGGTTGTTTCCTAGAAGGTTAAGCCTAGAGTTATGATGGTATAATTCTAGGGTTTTAATCTTTGACTCTTCTCTTGCTTTTATCCCCCATTGGAAGTTGTTGCATTGACTCCATATGCCCAAGGATTGAAAACGAAACTAGCCTTCTTGTTGCAAGTGATAAAACCCTAGTTTAAAACTCCTTTACTCTTAACACTTTGTGTTAGTTTAGGACCTTTGCATTTGCATCCTCATTTACTATCATTCTTAGCCTAACTTCTTGCATCTTCTAACATCATTGTTGCTGCAATAATTACATTTTCAGCCATTAGGGCTTGTCATATTGCATCATTTTAACATAGTTTAAAGCTCTTTCTCTTATGAAATCATTAGTTAATGGTTTATAAGTCTTTTACTTGGTATTTGGAATATCTTACATAGCTTTCTTACTGATTTTAGAGTTGGTTTATTTCTGCTGTTATAAACTTGTTATATGATCAAGTATCTTATCTTTCATACAAGTTTTATTGGAGCTTTTATTTTTCTTTTGATAGCTAGTGTTTCGAGGCATTTAATCTACTTTCTTAGCTTAATAAACATCATTGATTGTATTATTAACACCCCTCACACATGCACAATCAACTTGCTTTATCTAATTCACCCTAACCTTGCCCTCGACCTAGTTAATCAAGGAACTAAGATAGGGGGTCATAGACTTTCCTTTAGGTTGCCATAGGATCCCTTGAGGTTGCTAGGGAGGCCTCACTTGTGTTGGATATTAATCCTTCACTAAAACGAGGGAAGTACTTGCCTAGGTGACAGTGGTAACTACTTCCATATGTCACACTTTATAAGCACCTTGTGAAGGCTTTGCACTAGGTGCTAGTTTAGTTGATACCAGAGACAACAAGATCCTCTAATTCTAATGCAGATAAGAAAACATTGCATTGGGCCTTTTGGAATACGATCCAGACAACTCCCTTTTCCCAAATCAGTGTTTTTTCTTCTCTTCTTACCTCTCACACTGGACCAATCTCTACTTTATTATATGGGGTTTACCTTTTTATAGTGTTCTTTTGTTTTGGTCCTTCTATAAAACT
>ML782796.1:0-15885 GCA_009831015.1 Picea engelmannii
AATATTTGGCCATGTGTCCAAAATTGTTACATTTGTAACATTCCACTTCAGTGCTCAAAGATTGAAACTTGTTGTAACTTCTTCTTTGTGTTTCACTAGGTCTTCTTTAATAACCCCTTTGTGTATGACTCTCAAAGTTGTTATTGTTCCTCTTGTTAGGTCTGCAATTCACAACTTTATGTCCAAAATTATTACATGCATAACATAAACCAAAAAATATAGTTTGATACCTAGGAGTTGAAGATATTCTGAAAGGATCCGCTCTTATGAATCCTTCTTCTTCTTGAGGCCTATCTGTCTATTGTTGATTCTGAAATTTGAATCTTCTTGGTGGAGGAGTGTCCCTATAATATTCCTTGTATATCTTCCTATTCCCTTTGATTGTTTCTGCATAACGTTTTGGATATGTTTCTTGCTCTGGTTTTTTGGAGCTTAATCCATTTTCTGTCTGATTGTATCCAAGTCTGGACTTGTCAAGATGATATTTTTGACTACTGATAATGTCATCCAGAACTTTTGAGCTATTTTGCATATTTTTCTTTTGAATATCATTTCTTAGTGTGACAATCTCTGCTTCCAAGTTTCCAATGATCCTGTCCTTTTCTTCTATCTTTTCTTCGAGTGCTTCATCAATTTTTTTATCTTCTTCTATTTGAACCTTCAATTTTGTGATCATTTATTCTAGTTCTCGAGTATCCTTTTTCTTGTCTAGTTCTGCTTGTAGTTTCTTGTTTTTCTTATTTTCTCTTCTGATAACTTCTATGACACACATTAATGTTGATTAAGATTGGTTTTCACTGATGTCAAACCTTGAAGAAATACCCGTAGGAAAAGGTTTGGGTAATGGAGCCAAGATTGTTTGATGTAAAGATGACTCATTATTGTCTTTTCATGGTTGATAAGAAGTAAAAATGGATGAACGCCAAAGTGGTCCCCTTATGGTGAAAGCCCTCACGAGAAGACGCTTTGCGGAGTAAGAGAAAACATGCTTATTTGAGGAATAACGAGATGAAGGATAGTGAATTTGTCAGTGAAATATCCTAGATGGATAGTGCTTTTCATGTCGTTTCTGGTGGTATGTGGAATGTCTACAAGTGATGGATTTTGGTCACTCTGGTGGTGTCTCTACAAGTGATGTATTCATGCTCCCACAAAGACTTTTTGCCTGAGAAAAGTGACTGTTGTCTCCTTCCAAAAAACACATTTTTAAGATGAGTTCACAGGCTGCCTATATTACAGAGTGCGAAAATCCTTCATTCTCGCAGGCAACCCACACTTAGGGTGTGAACTATTCACAATCTGCTCTATAGGTAGGGTGCGAACATGTTTCAAATCTTGGAAAAGAGAAGAGGTCACGAAGGTTCTAGAAGGGAATCTTCTAGAAAATGAGTTGGAATTCGCATGGTTGGCATCCTACTAACTTCTCTAATTTAGTGGGCTCATCCTCATCCATTTAACCATCTCTCCTTGTCCTATATATTGAAAGGTTTCTCATGGAAAAGGTTAAAGGCATGTCACTCATTCCTTCCTAGTAGTAAATTCAATGATCGCAACTTAGGGAAAGAGTCATGTCCCTTCCTATTTTGTTCTAGATCCAAGTGGATCTAGGGAGATCTGTTAGTGTCCGCACCTACCGATTTATCCGATAACAAAATTGGTGACTCCGCTAGGGAAACAACCCATTTTGGTGGTTTTTTCTTGGCCATTTTGTTTTGACCTACCATTTTTCATTCTCAATCAATATTTGAGTCTTAACAAGATCCTCACAAACTCCCTAGATCCAGAAGTTCCCTCAAAAGTTCTTCCATTTTTCCAAAATTTGCTTGATTACAGACCTTCTCGCACTGCACCTTTCTATAGCCTGCGAGAATAACTGAGGTTCGCACCCCAGTGTTCAGTTCAATGTGAACTTCTCACACCCTACCTTTGTCTAGCCTGCAAGAATCCTTAATTCTCGCACTGTATTCCACTATCAGAGTGAGAACTCACTTGTAAAAATTTTGGTTTAAGTCTTTTGTGTCTTCAAATGCCTAGATTAGTTGGTGTGTCTAGAAAGAACTTCTATGTCCAGTGATTGAATGTTTCTTGACTTCAAATCTCGTGAATGATTAGTTTTTGGAAATCGAAAGGTCTTCTTGTTCATTTTTTCTCAATTTTTACCTCTTGACCTTTTCTTAACAAGGGCATAATCTCTGATTCTAAAATCTGAGTGCTTGTTTGGTCGGGAGCCTTTGTTTGGATTAAAAGTTGAGAATAATTGTCCTTTTCAATTGCTTATTACTTGGAAAATTGTTACCCATGTGCATTTGAAGAGACTGGTCTTGTCAGTTTGTTGTTTTTGTCTTCATTGAAAGATCGATTTGGGTGTTTGTAGTGTATTTATTTTTTGTTGGTTGCTTACTTTTTCTTAGTTCCATCCCTGTTCCTTGGTTTCTAATAAAAGTTAAAGACATTTTTTTTTAAGAAACTTTTTATTCGAAAACATTGGCATTCAAGTATTGAAAGAGAACGAATAAGGAATTTGCATTGTTCATGGTTGTTTGATATTACATTTTAGAGAAGATCATACATCGTAGTTCACATTGTTCCAAAAAACTCTTCTTTCCCTCTTGTAAATAGGATTCATCAAACAAAAAATTGTATCATTCATTCCTATTTATGGATTTTTGGGTCAGAGCCTCACACAACATTGGTTTCATTTCCATCTCCTTTTGAGTAACAACAACCTTTAATAATATTGAGCAATTTTAAAATTCAACTAGTAACTTTTTCTAGGGCTCTTTTACACCAACATTAGCTAGGCTAGAGCTTTGGAATAGGTAGTGAGACACACTCTCCAAATCACAAAACACAGAATAGTATCTTGTGATAAGGAGTGTCAAATTCCATTTGCAACATTTTTTCCTGGGAAGCCCTTCTCACACAAGGGTCAAACCTGAGGTCGCATTGAGATTGACAGAGTTACTCACCTTGCTTTGTTGATATCGATGTAGAGATTGCACGTATTATGGGGGTCACTTGAAGGTATACCACAATGATGAGTGGAAGCATCTCAAGATAATTTCAGGCTAGATACCCTGCCCTTGCATGTGGATCGGACTTTCGACTGTTCCCCTAGGCATCATTGTTGTTGGTGGTAACCTTAGTATCCTATCTTCTTAGGGTCTTACACAAGGTGACTGTGAAGGGGTAAGTCTTCACAGTACCTAGAATCGACGTTGGCTAGACTCACTTGCGCTCCTTGGAGGGTATACCCACGATTATGTGTGGGAGCTTGCACCAGGGTGTAAGTCCATTAAGCAGGTCGTCAACGTAACTTTTCCACCCCCTCCCAGCCCCTTCTTGTCTCATCATCGTGACGTTGGATTTCATCACCAACTAGTGACCTCAGAATTGGAAGGTCTTGTTTGCTTGGTTTTGCTTCCTAGATTTTACTAGTGCGTGTTGTTTATTTACCCAAGCTGGCCATAGAATTTCTTTGTTAAATTCTAACTCGATCACAATTGAACCTCCACATCGTTCACGTAGAATGCAAGACCTAGCCCCAGAAGATCTGGAAGGTTCTCAACCCTTTCCTACCAACTCACCGGAGGGATCTCCTTAACAGAGTGAAGTCTAAGATGTTGCCACTCCACCAGTGGAAAGAACTAACTCTTTAGAACAGTTCCAAATTACCAATTATCGAGAGGACTTTCGATTTCCTCCCCACTTCGAGAGATGTATTGTTGGAGTGAATTCTTCCAGAGATATAGTTGTTCAGTCTTCTGGATCACCAACCGGACCTTTCATAGGACCTAAGGGTCAAGACCCTTTTTAGACTTCTAGCATTTTTAGACGGGATCTCTTTGGCTCAGGAGTAGGCGTTGATATCACCATCGCACCTGAGTTTCCCGAAACATCTGATCTAGATGTAGTACCTTTTACTACTACCTATTATTTTCCTGGTACAAAGGCTCCACCAACTAACCACATATTAACTATCCCTCTACAAATGGTTCATTACACAATGGTCCCAGATACTATGAGTCCTCACACCGGGATTACAATGGCTAGCCAAACTCCCATTGGCACACCACTTTCACCCAGATTCACCCCAACCCTTCCGCCCAGATATCATGCCTTGAATGCTTCTATTCCCGCTCCTACACAAATCTCATCCGGGACTCCTAGAATTTCCACTACTTCTTGGCACCATCTACTTCCCGATTTTATTTCGACACTTCCTCGAACCCCTTTCAGAGGACCTTTTCCATCCTCTATTGGAGGCACCAACCCTAGTGGCACCATCCTGTCTTTCACACCTAATTACCAGATTCTGGTTGGTGGACAATTTCACTAAGGAGGCCAAACCCAATCCCCTTTCGCAAGACAAATCCCAACTAGGACGCAACCCCCGATTGGAGGGAAACCCCCACTGATCCCACCCTATGGAAAAAACATACCTCCATGCTTGGCCTAGTATTGGAATTATCTTATACAACATAATCCTCACTCAACTGGGGGGCAACAGCCGCAAGTTATCTCTGTCATACCCCCTAGTACAGGCCAACCATATCCAGGGATGTCTAATCCTATTAGGGGCTCAAACGCTCAACCCCACGCCCCTGTTCAAGGGTATAATCCTATGAATTACTTGCCTCCACACCAACCATCGAATTTTCCTAGATCTTCACATTATATGCAAACTACGTATGGTCCCACTGGTCTATCGACGAGACTCCCTCCCCAAAGTCACCAGTACCCACATGTGAATAGATAGTTACCCTTCTTAGCCACCTTGGACCTCCCTGATATGTCGAGGATCTTAAATGATCCGATCCGTCACTCTTCTCAATGGCCCGCCATATCGGCCAAACTACCATCCAACATCCCTAAATTCGATGGTAAACTGGGAGAGGACCCGAACAATCATGTAATGACTTTTCACCTTTGGTGCTTATCCAACTTCTTGATCGATGACTCTATTCGTTTACACATTTTTTAGTGAACCCTCACAAGTTCCGTCCTGAAGTGGTATATAGAATTACCATGAGGCTTATTCACCGACATCAACACCCTCGCTATGGCTTACCGATCCACTACGAAATGGGAACCGAGATTTTGAGTTATTTCAAACAAACCAAATCCACTCATATCTCTGATCACATTCATGAGTGGCAACAGAGACGATGTCTCATCAAACTCAAGCTTCCTGATCAATTGTTGGCAGAGTGGTTCATGAAATCATTCTTGAATGAAACTGCTCGTGACATCACCATGGGTGGATTTGTCATAGAAGAACATGCAATCAGTCGTGCTCAATACCTCGACCTCGTTTATTCACAAATGGGTACTCTTTACGACTTACTCCCTGACGCACCTCGTCCTTCTACTTTGGCTATTTAAACTACTCTTGTTGCTTCTCATGCAGCTGATGGTGTGATTGGCACTTTCCATGCCCAACCTCATTCCATCCAAACCTCTAGCAACAACCCTAAATCCATTTATTCTAATGTTCAAAATGCTCCATCTCCTACCCCTCCCATCAAAAAGACTTATGAGGTAAAATTTGTTCAATCTACCCCCGTCGGAAAAAATAAATCAAAAAAAGGAAAGGGTAAGAACAAGGAGGATAAAAATGACCTGCAATCTGAGAAAACCAAAACACCACCTGTTGACAATAGGGATAAGTGCAAACCTCAATACCCTTGTCTTATTTGTGGTGATGATCACTACATTGAGGATTGTCCACGACGAGTCGAGGTTACTAATTTCCTTTAAGGGACCCAAAAACCCCCCACTTCGACAGTGTTATCACAACGCTTCCCCTCTCAACAACAAGCCCAATTGGTCATTCATGACAAACCTTCCCCATCCCATACATCCTGTCTTAATGTGTACAGGTGATTCAAAGCAGAATGACATCACACTTACCACTTGAGCTAAAGATTATTCTTCCTCCAAAGAGAAGGTTGATGAAATACCTCCTTCGTTGGTCCAACCATCTCCCATGACTCCATCTACCAATGGTCCTCTTCATCTCAAATGATTGAGCCTAGATACAATCCTTCGCCCTCCTCCAAAGGGTGTTGTTCGAAAATTAGCTTTCAATCCTCATATACATTTTGCCCAAAACTACAGTATTGTCGAAGATCTAGCCCAAGCACCGTCCGCGATGTCAACCCTTGAAGTCCTTCAAAGTTTTCCTATACAACGAAAGGCACTGTTGAAAGCTATTGGTGGAATCGACCCTACGGATACGAATTTAATAATTTTTGACTTGGAAGATCACATTCCAAGGCTATCCCCTCAATTTCCATTCCAAATACAAGTTATTGTCTCTGACAAAAACATTTGTAGAACAGTTATTGATGAGGGTGCCTCGACGTGTGTCATGTCTATTACCTACTGGAAAGCCATCAACTCTCCTCCTTTGACTGAATCCCACAACACACTCAAAGCCTTCAATGGCTCTGGTTTTAAGCCTTACGGTGTCCTCTCATCATTTCCTATTATGTTAGAAGTCAAAAAGGTCAACGTTGAAGTGGAGGTCTTTGACGCTCCTCTCGATTACAACCTTCTACTTGGATGCAACTGGATCGATTCCATGCGTATAGTTGTGTCCACCCTTTTCTGTGTCGTTCTTTTCCCACATCAAGGAAAATTCATTACCGTATACCAATTGGCCTTCTTTCACTCTGATGCACATATCGAAAATGTACCTTTCAGTGCAAAACCCCCCCCTAGATATGAGAATGTCGGTGTGGGTCTTCTTAAAGATTCCTCTTTGATGGGTACTTTCCCCATTCCACCACTCGATGTTCCACATCTGTTTATCGCCTTGATCAACATGATATCCACCTCTGTTCATGGAACCCCTGCGTCCTATGACCCGTGGATGTTTCCCAACCCCGATGATCATCTTCATTATGGCGAAAAAATGCCTTTGAGTCCAGTTGAATCTGCTTATCAAGCCATTCAATCAACAACCCCCTCTCTTGGTGATTTATCTTCAGATCCATTCCATTTCATTTTTCCTATAGACAAGATGATTATGTATGTTATGTCAATGGAAGATACCCCTTGGGACGATGGACATCATCATTCCATCCTTTTCCTAGAATAATACACCATCGAGGGTCACCAATGACTTTCGACCCCGTCGATTGTTGTCATCATTTCTATCGTTCTCGAGTCTACACATGATATGTTCTATGAAGGGAACTTAAGTAATATCTCACCCACCATCCCCCTCGACATATCCATAAAACCTGGAGTTTTTGAAAATGTGCATATCAGAGCTTCATGTTCCCATGACGAAATTGTCACCTACAAGTCTCTTTTCCAATAATTTTGTGACGTCTTTGCATGGAGCTATGAAGAAATGCCGGGGATTGACCCCGACATCATGATACATGAGATTAATACATACTCAGGCACTAAACCCATCTGGAAATGACTTTGTCTGGTCCACCCACATAAAGCAGCCGCTATCAAGCTTGAAGTTGAGAAACTTCTCAAAGTTGGCTTTATTTACCCTGTGGCTCTAACTGACTGGGTTTCCAATCTTGTTCTGATTGACAAGAAACAAGGCACAATCCACGTGTACATTGATTATAGGGACATTAACAAATCTTGTCCTAAAGACAACTTTCCTACCCCCTTCTTTGACCAGATCGTCGATGATTGTGCCGGAAGTTAAATCTTCTCTCTGATGGATGGTTTCTTCGGATATAATCAAATCAATATCATTCCTGCGGACCAACATAAGACCACTTTTATTTGTCCGTGGGGCACTTTCGCCTACCAGAAACTTCCATTCGGTTTAAAGAATGCCGACACAACTTTTCGACATGCTATGTCTTACGCCTTTCACAATATAAATCACATAGTGAAACCATATCTAGATGACTTACCCACTCATTCCATGAACCATGTAGATCATCCAATACACCTCCGTGCCATTTTCCTTTGATGTTGGTTTGACCATATATGCTTG
This sequence comes from Picea engelmannii, assembly GCA_009831015.1. NCBI lineage: Eukaryota > Viridiplantae > Streptophyta > Pinopsida > Pinales > Pinaceae > Picea > Picea engelmannii. The sequence continues at coordinate 7,979 of ML782796.1, forward strand.
AATCCCCACAAATGTGTTTTTTGCATAGAATTTGACCGACTTCTAGGATTTATTGTTTCACATCAAGGGATCTAGGTATATCCTTTGAAGGTCGAGGTGATTCGTAATATTCCTCCTCCTTCCTCACTTTGCCAGTTATAGAGTTTGCAAGGCAAGGCAAAATTTCTCCGTCGTTTCATTCCGAACTATGCTGAGCTAACTCTTGGATTTACGCGACTGCTCAAGAAAGGTTTTGAGTTCATATGGGATACCACTGCCAACAAAGATTTCGAAGCTTTGAAACTGTCTTTGACACGTACCCCGCTACTCTTCCCACCTGATTACAATCAGGATTATTTCCTTTTCCTCGCAACCTTGGACTATACCATCGCTATGGTTCTCATCCAGGAGGATGATTCTCATGACGAACATGTCATATATTACTTGAGTCAGAGTCTCATGACCACTGAAACCAAGTATTTACATGTTGAAAAACTGGCCTTGGCAGTCGTCCAAGATGTTCAACATTTCTGGCACTATATCCTTTCTTGCAAGACTACGGTAATTTCTAAATGCATCCCTATGCAGCACATTCTTACACTCCAACTGTTAGGAGGAAAATACTCCAAATGGATCATAATAATCCAGGAGTTTGACTTAGAATTCAAACGCGCTAAGTCCAAGAAATCCTTGGTGTTTACCGAGTTGATATGCGACCTTCCCTACTCTGAGACAAAAAATGTAGCAATAGATTCATTACCTGATCAATCCCTTTTCCTAATTAGTTCCAATGACCTTTGGTACAGAGATATCATCATATATCTCCATACCTAGACTTTCTGGCCCAATTTGTCTAGCACTGACCGCTGTCGAATACGCTACCAAGCCCGTCAGTATATTATCCTCGGTGATACTCTTTATCGTCGTGGGATTGACTTCGTTTTTCGACACTGCCTCACATTTGACAAAGTTGAGGAAGCCCTAAATGACTATCATTCTGGAGCCTATGGTGGTCACATGTCTGGGTATGCGATTTCCCAGAAGATCTGATGAGCAGGGTATTTTTGGCCTTCTTTATTCATCGATTTTATAATTGTCGTCCAAAAATGCCATGCTTGCCACACCTACAACAATAAAATATGATCACACCTTGCTCCTCTACACCCTGTGGTCTCCACTGGTCCTTTTGAGAAATGGGGTATTGATTTCATGAAATGTCACCCTCACTCAGCTGGGGGGCATGGTTACAATATTGTAGCCATAGATTATTTTACGAAATGGTCTGAGGCGATGCCAACATTCGAAAATACCGAAAGGACTGCAACATTATTTATATTCAATCACATCATTGCTCGGTTTGGTGTTCCTCACGCTATCGTTACTGACCATGGTAGCCACTTTAGAAACTTCATGATGTCCAAACTCACTGAAAAGTTGGGTCTTCGCCATGAAAACTCAACACCCTATTACCCACAAGCCAATGACCAAGTTGAATCAATAAACAAAATCCTCATTGCCATGCTTCGACGAATGATAGGGATTCACAAAAAGAGTTGGAACACGATGTCATTTTCATCATTGTGGGCTTACCAGAAAACTGTTAAGTCTACTACCAGGTTTACACCATTCCAGTTAGTCTATGGTCTAGAAGCCATCTTGCTGATTAAATGTGAGATACCTTCCCTAAAACTAGCCGTCAAACTTCTCCCAAACACTTCTACCGAAGAAGAATGTCTGTTGTATCTCATGCAATTAGATGAAACCCATTATGATGACACCCTAGTTATAGAAGCCCAGAAGAAACACGTCATAGCCCAATATAACAAACATGTCCAGCCATGCGTTTTCTCCGAAGGTGATCTGGTTCTCCTTTACGAACAAGATCGGGATATGCTAGGAGCCGAAAAATTTGAAGCTATGTGGCGAGGTCCTTATATCATCATATGAGTTTTGGAGAAAAGAGATTATGAGTTAGTGGACTATGACGGTATCCTTTTGAGTGAACCCGGAAATGGGTTGTACTTAAAGAAGTACCATGCTTAAGATCACATGTGCTTGAGTGCTTGTATTTTATTGTATCATACTTTTTATGTGTTTTTTCGTTATTTGGTCTCTTCCCTCGACCGCTTATCTTGCATTGTGCTTGGTTTCCAGATGTCAGAGTTTCTGTCACACCACATTGGCTTCGACGATGGCGCTAGTCGTAGTACTCAGAACCTTGATTCTGTTGCATGAGCAATTTACGCCCCTACAAGCGAACTTATCAGTCTACGAGGTGTGTGCCTCGGTCATACGACCAACAATATTGCATAATATAGCGTCGTCATCAAATTGTTGATTGATGCTATTTCGCTTCGTATCCACCAGCTATTTATACGACTTGATTCACAGCTAATAGTACTACAGTTAAGTAACGTCTATGCTATCCAAAGTCCTACTTTATTACAGTAATATTTATGAATTCTCCTCTTGGAACATTATTTTGATTATATCAAATATCAACACATTCCTAGATGTCTAAATACATTGACTGATGCATTAGCTAACTATGTGTTATACATACATTTAGGACATTTATAAACCAATCACACATCACATGTATAACACGACAAAAAATAATCCGGTAGAAGCCATATATATGTATATAATGATCAAAAGTTTTTACAAAAAGTTTTTGTCCAAGGATCAAAATATCAAAATATGAATCCCATAGATTCTACAAAGTAGCATCATGGATGACTCTCACAATAACACGCAACTGCTCGGGCCACCCTATGAAGCAGTCGACTGAGAGACTCAGACATGCCCACAGTATGGCATTGGTAACGTCCTGGGATCTCCCCAATAGAAATATTCGAGACATCCACGATCAACCCCTCCAAGTTCTGCTCCACTGCCTTGTAGTCCTCAGCATCCCATCTTGCCACTGGAGCCACTTCTCCTCACCATTGAATGGGAGACGTTCCTGGAGGTCATTATGGCCCCACATCTGTGTCATCAAAAAGAGATTTTTTTATTAGTTCTTATATAAACATAAAAACATTTCATATGTTAAAATTTACAAAAACATTTAAAAAGAACAAAATGTGTACTTCTTACCCAAGTCACCCCACTGATCATCCTTAGGCAGGGCCAAATCCAGATCCCCCTAAAAAATCTAAACCAGCATATGCGTAGTCGTCAATCATCAACATTTGGGGCCTCAACCAGTCAAAAAATGAATCATTGTACTTGATTATGGGCCCTGCTACGTGTCGAGCCATGAGGTTGCACCACCTCAGCATCCTGGGATCCTGTGGAGTTGGTAAACTCCAATCAACCTGTAGTCACAGTAGTGGGACCCTCTTGAGGAAGAATGACACCAAAAGTGATATGTAACCAAACTACTTCAAGTTACCCTTTCTGCACTTCGTTAATTGTCTCTTCATACTGTGGAGAATTGCATCCAACCAGTTGAAGACCTGAGGCTCTATGCACTCTATGGCATATTGGAAATAGCTCTGGAGAGCCATGTGTGGAGCCGTGCTCCCAACCATGTGTGCAATAGTGAGAAAGATGGTCCATAGGGTCAAATCCTAGACCCCCAAAATGGAAACCTTACCCTTGCTCCTCTCTGCCTCGAGAACACAATATTGGCAAGCATACTCACTCATAGGGATCCCACCGCCTCTGCCTTCGGTCAAAGAAGCATGGTATCCATGCTGTGACAACCGCATTAGAAAATATACATCCTCTATATCTAGGGTCAATGTATGGAATCCCACATGAAATAGATATTGGTCCACATACCACATGTGGAACAGGTATTCCAACAACCTGAGTTGGGCTCTCGTGCCCGAAATCCTGAAGAATTTCAATAACCCATAGTCCTGGAGGGAAATGACTGTACCTGGGTCATTCCCGACAATAACATCATCCTCCTCATGTTCCCTTTCTCTCCATTCCAACATTGTGATGGTCAAACACCTGCAAAAGAGCCATGAGAGGGGAGTCAACATCTTGCTTTAAACTCTTGCATATTTTTTATTGAGCAAAACCAAACCTTGAAATCCATTTTTTGGCCACCGCAGGTGGCCCTTTTGCACAGTGCAAGATTCTCGCAGGTCCTGCAAGGCCCACCTGTGAGAATTCTTGAGAGCATGGTGTGACTCTAAAATGGACCTAAAACCTTAAAAATTACCAATAAAAACTAAAAATAAATCATGGCAAAGTTGAAATATCAAGAGCTTAGCGCGTTGGCTGAAACGGTTCGTCGAATGATTGCTTATGCCTCTCGCAATCGAGCAAAGAAATTTGGGGGAAAATGAGGTATGTTGGACGATTTTTTGGCAAAATCATAATGAAATCGTAAAAATCCCTTTTTACCCATATTTATTCACTTTTTACCATTTTTGTTGTTTTTTTTATATTATTTTGTCTATAAAACCTAATGCCCTAATAGTCTTATGAGTGTGGTTTTTCATAGATATAGCAACTTCGAAGTCCGAACGAGGGGGTACATGTGTTTTTTCTTTTTGTCGCGTGTACGACTACTTTTTAGGGTTTTTAGAGAAACCTCGAGCTCGGTCTTCATTCATTCTCACGCTCGAAAATTTATGAGAATGTAACCGAGTATACTTTTTCTCCTCTTTTCGTACTCGTCATGGTAACATGAAAACGAAGAACATTAATTAGTATCCTTTAAGATCTTTTCACGCTCCAAAAAAATGAAAATATGGCCGAGTGATCTTGTTCTTTTAACTCTCATTAAAGTATTTGAAAAAACATTCGACAAACAACAATTTATCACTTTTTCGGTCTTGTCGAACTCTTTTACAAAAAAGGAACTGGGAAAGTTCTCTTTAAGTGTTTTTTAGACTCTCAAAACATGAAAAACCCCCGAGTTCTCTATCCTTGGACTCGTTAAACAAACATTAAAATACCCGCAATGGGACCGAACCACTCCTTCCTAGGGTTCATTAAACATATTTCGAGGGACTCATCCAAAGGATGATCTTACAACGACAAGCATATGTTATCCTCCTCAAGCTTGTGTAAAATTAAAGAGGTACTCGCTAGAAATGGTGGGGGAAATGTTTGGAAAAGGATGTGTTTTCGTATCCATATTAATGGTAGTAAGTGACGCTCTTGAACATGACACCTCCTATTCATCATTTGAATCCGAGTTGGGAAATCCATTTGTCTCTCGTTTGACTTGCAATAGGGTCATATCTTGGGTCGTTCATGAGTCAGTGCTACCAAGTCCTTGGTCATGTCATTCATATGTTCAAGAGAAGTTCACATGAGCCCTCTATTGAGTCATCCATCTGCAGTTTTCCATTCCTACTATGTCGGCCTTCCCTGTGTCTATTTCGACCCATATTCATACTTTGTTTCATCCTCAAAATCTATTACTTATTTCGTGTCATTAATGGGGGATACATCAAGGCCCTCTTGTGATGAGTCTTGTTCCATCGACTCCAACTCATTATCCAAAAATGAGACTTAGAAATCATTTAGTACCTTGAAACCTGGATGCCTTAATGGAAGGTCTCTTCACTTTCGATAGGGGTTTCACATCATTGATCCCTGATCGAGAGATTCCGTCAAGTGCTCGACTTCAGACCATGCATTCTCATTCATTCGGATTGTACTTTGGTACCTTGGGAGTCATTGACATCAATGATGATTTCCCGTACACTTGTTAATGGTTTTCATCAATGACTAGTAATCAAGTGGTTTTTACTATGTTCGACTTCAACACATGTAATCACATGGTTAGATTTGTACTTTCAGGTGACGGGATTGAAGACCCTAGGTCTCATCTTTTTTATCCAGGCTACGATGGAGTGTGTATGATTTGTATCGACACATAGGTACACTTTGTATGTCATGTGGCTATGTCATCTTAATTCAAGTCTTCTCACATAGATCCACAGTGTATTCCTGGTGGCTATGAAACATTTTGACAGCATGGATCCACGGTGTATGATTGGTGGCCATGACCTATGTCTATGATTCCATTCATTTGTGATCTGAGCATGGGAATGCCTACCTCAGAACTGGTATTATATTCTGTAGATGCTTGGTTGTTTACAGGTTTCTGATTAAGTGCACTTGTTGTTTCTGACACACACACACATTTTACAAATTATTTCGGCTATCACAAGTTCTGGCCTCATACTTTGGGTGGCATTCTGTTACACATAATTTTGGTCACTCTGGTGGTGTCTCTACAAGTGATAGATTTTGTTCACTCTCGTGGTGTCTCTAAAAGTGATGTATTCAAGCTCCCACAAGGAATTTTTTCCTGAGAAAAGTGATTGTTGTCTCCTTCCAAAAAACACATTTTTAAGATGAGTTCACAGGCTTTCTATATTACAGAGTGCGAAAATCCTTCATTCTTGTAAGCAACCCACACTTAGGGTGCGAACCTGTTTCAAAGCTTTGAAAAGAGAAGAGGTCACGAAGGTTCTAGAAGGGAATCTTCTAGAAAATGAGTCAGCATTCACATGGTTGGCATCCTACTGACTTCTCAGATTTAGTTGGATCATCCTCATCCATTTAACCATCTCCTCTTCTCCTATATATTGAAAGGTTTCTCATGGAAAAGGTTAAGCAAGATTGAATGAAGAATTGGTGAAAGAATTGTGTGAAGAACTCTACTTGTATAGAATCTTGAAGACTCTATTTGGTCTATCAAGTTGTATTGAATCTTCTTCATGCAAGTGCAGAGAAAGTGTGAGTGTTGGAACCAAGGGTCACTGAAAGGAAGCTTGTGACATCAAGGTGATCTGGTTGTATCTTATACTTTCATTTAATATAATACAACGGCATGTCCCTTTCCCATAAAATCACTCTTATTTTATTGTGTAACTCCTTGATCATATGCATAGGTTGACATTGAATATACTTTGCTATCCTCACTTTGGTTGGTTTGTGTCATCTTGGACCTGATTTCACAAGAGTATCGGAGTGAAGCGGGAACAATAGAGACCTAAGGAAGTGATATAAAGGTATGCCACTCATTCCTTCTTAGTAGTAGATTCAATGATCGCAACTTAGGGAAAGAGTCATGTCCTGTCCTATTTTGTTCTAGATCCAGATGGATATAGGGAGATCTATTAGTTTTCGCACCTACTAATTTATCCGATAACATTGTGTGTGATTGTTCATTTCCTATTGCTCATTATTGGATAAAAATTCTACATTGATATAACACTTGGATTATTTGGAGAAAAAGGATTATAATTATGCTATTATTGATTCACCCCTACTCTCAGTAATCCAACAATTGGTATCAGAGAAGGTTCCTTCAGAAATCAGTTTAACCACTAAAAGGTAGATCATGGAAAGTACCAACTTGTATAAAAATGGAATAACACAGTTTGATGGACAAAAGTATGATTTTTGGAGCATAATGATGAATACATATATACAAACACAAGGATTTCAAGTTTGGAAATCAATTTTAGATGGATACACATCACCAATAGTTCCACCAACAATTAACAAAAAAATGAAACTCGATTAGAATAATTCCAAAGCTACAAATTCACTTTTGAATGGTCTCAGTGATACGGTATTCACCAAAGTTTCACATTGTAAATCCGCTAAAGAGATTTAGGACAAGCTTCGAAATATTTATGAAGGAGATACAAAAGTCAAAGAAACAAAGATTCAAACTTACAGAGGTTAGTTCGAACAATTGAAAATGAAGAAAGATGAGAATATTGCATCCTACTTCTGATGAGTCGATGAAACAGTGAATGCAATCATAGGATTGGGAGAAGAAATCGAAGAGTCTATAATTGTTCAAAAGGTACTAGATCTCTTCCTATGAGATTCAACCCTAAGATATCAACACTAGAAGAAATATCGGATCTAAACTCAATAACCATGGACGAAGTGCATGGAATATTTATAGCATATGAAATGAGAACTGAATA
>ML782796.1:33184-49838 GCA_009831015.1 Picea engelmannii
TGGCCGCGTTGGCTGGGGCCGTGGATGTTTCCCCGTAGGGGTTTTACCACATGAAAACATCGGTGTGTTGATCTTTGATCTGGTTATGTGAGTGGTTACTGAAGGTGTTCGTCCTCTGTTGGAATACCTGTGTTGTCGAACAAATGGCACAGTGGAAGCCTTTAACAAGATCCTTGAAAATGCACTAACGAAGATCTGTAACGTTAATAGGGATGATTGGGACCTAAAGATATCAAAAATATTGTGGGCATATAGTACCACATGCAAGAAATTGACAGGAAAAATGCCATTGAGATTGGTATATGGACAAGAAGTAGTGGTGCCACTAGAATTTATGGTACCCAGTCTACGCGTAGCAACAGTTATGAACATGACAGAACAAGGCGCAATACAAAATAAGCTGATTCAACTGATGATCATGGAGGAGGATAGGATTCTAGAGGGATTTCACCAAGAAGTCAAGAAAGCAAGGGAAAAATATTGGCATGAAAGACATATAAAGAAGAAAAATTTCAAGGAATGAGACTTAGTTTTTATGTACGACAATAAATCCATTCATCATCAAGGAAAACTCAAAATGCATTGGTTAGGACCATACAAAGTAAAAACTATCATAGATGGGGGAGATGTACATTTAAAGGATTTAGGAGGCACAAAACTCAAAGGGATGATCAATTGGAGCAGATTGAAGTTGTATAGGGACAGTCGGTCCCTTAGCACTTAAAAAAATAAAAATGCATCGTGTCGAACATAAAAAGAGAACATTAGAGGTACAGTGCACCAAAATAAAATGATCACACAGACTCAAAAATGATATCTCGAAGGAAACAGGGCCATCGATCATTACAAAGAGAAAACATTGGGAAAGATGGATAGGGAAAAAGAAGCGCCAAATGATGGAAACTATTAGAATTGAATGCCAGAAATGACCGACGAGGCGCCACATTAATCGTGCCAACTAGCGATGGCAAGGGAAATCAATGGAAAGTATGTGGGAACTGGCAGTTTAATTAAAACAAAATCACAGTAATGTCTCTAGAAAGATTCACATGCCTTCAATACAAAGCAATCACGCGAGAGAGGAAAGGTTATTGTGAAATTAGGAAAGGAACATAGCGATAGAGCATACAAAGTAGAGAGTTAAGATTGCAGAGGTTGCAGAGGCCACTAAGCTCTACGACCGATACCCTTACCACCATGGAACCACCTAAACAGTGAGAACTAAGCCAGATTGCAAGATGACATCATAGCTAAGCTTGACATTTCACTTCACACCCAACATTTTGCGCATGGATGAAATCGTGCAGCAAACACCCCTAAAGGACTTGGCTCAAATACAATTTCTATTGATGCAAATACCAACTAAGGCTTTGTATAAACTACAAGTCAGTGTCACATAGGAGGTATAGTCTCGTGCATGAACATACGTAGTGGAATTGCATAAGGCAAAGGACAATCAGAATGAGCTAGAATTGGTGCTTGAGCTGGATAAGCTCGAGACGAAAGACAAGAAATACCACGTGAATAGGTTGGAGCAGAAATTGGTCGTAGCCTACGAAAAAATCCCAAAGAGAATGCAAAATACCAAACTCACGGTGACACAAAATATTGATTAGATTGTGAAGACAATCGATCAATACAAACAAGAGATTGAGAACCTCTGGGAGCATCTCATAGCTACCACTCCACTAGAGGTGAAGTATCAGAGGAAGCAGAAGGAAACAACACAGATAAAGGATATAGAGAAAAAATTCCATGCAGCGGTCGACTTGTTTGAGAAAGAAGCACGGCTCTAGATGAAGCTAGAAGAGGATCAACAAGTCGAGTAGTGGGACACAAAAGAAGAAAGGATAAGCGCATCTACACAGGATCTCAAGTAGAGGTAGAAGAAAATGTCAATCACAGAGCGCGTCAGAGTAGCACAAGATATGAAGAAAATGTAGGTAGAACTTATAGCTATGCAAACATAGAAAAAGGAATGTCAGGATCAAATGGAACCTCTCCAGGAGTAGGCAATAGAGGTCATTGCACATGTGGAGGAAGGAAAAACAAATATCGCACAAACCTAGGAAGAGTGCACAAGGCTGGTCAGTGACGAGATTGAAATACAAGTATTAGACACACTCAAGGAGAAGACTATGCATGCAAGCAACAGATCATATGGAGAAGTTACAAGAGATTGCAAGAGATATCGACAAAGAAAACTAGCATTAGGTGGCTTAGTTCGATCCAGATGTCAGTGTTGGGGGCTTGTTGGAAGCAGACTGAATCAGAAAGAAAGACTATTTTGGGAAGAAAGGCATGCAAGAGGAAATAGATAGATGAAAGGAAAATCAACATGTGTGCATGCATGGAAGAACTAACGACACTAGGGTTAGGGTTTTTTTAATACATTGTAATGGTTGGTGAGCCAAAAATATAAATAATTAGTACTGAGAAGAAGAGAGGGGGGATAATAGAGACACACATAGAAAGGGAGAAAGGATAGATAGGAAGAGTATTGTAAGAACTGTACGAATCATTAAGCTAGTGAGCGAAGGAAGGAGGGAGCGAATCGATCCTGAGGTTTAGATTTTAGGCTAAGGAGCCTTGTACGATCTAGTCAGCCTCACAGGGATCGAGGAACCAGTGTGAAAGAGGGAGAACTAATATTGTAAACATGCACGACGTGATATCTTTCTGAACCATAATCAAATCCTAAGAGATATATCTTTATGGATGTATCCCAGGAGGGGGTAAGCCACGATAACACTGTATTTTGGGATTTAATGAATGTATCTTTCTGTTTGATTAATTGATGAATGTTGAATGAATGAAATGATTAAGTAGATCTTGTATTTTACAAGAATGCATAGAATAAATGTTATAACATGATGTGAATAGACTAGATAAAGGTTGTGATGTACAAGCACATATCTCTCTAAGTCCCAGGTTGCAAACACCTGAGTATTGCAGCCACCCATAAGAACTATCTCGGGTGAGAATTCATAGTACACTCTGTGTACTACGTTTCCTTCTGGGTATCCAGAGGGGCTGATAGTATTTAAGGGATTTTGTTGGGAAGCTTCTTGGTTATGAACGAGGGTCAATCTGTAATGGTAAATAGATAAAATAGAATAGGAAAAACCAACACCCCCTAACTGTTAATGATGAATATCGTCACATGGAACATAAGATGCTTAAATGGAAGATCCAAGAAAAGGATTCTTGGAAACTGTATAAAACTTGAAGACCCAGACATCCTACTGCTACAAGAAACAAAATGAGTAGGAAAAAAAACATAGGACATATTTAAAAGATGGTGGAGACAAAGAAAATATTACCATATGGACTCAAAAGGAACAACAGGAGGACTTTCCATTCTTTGGAATCCAACCACGATGATAATGGATCAAGAACTCTCTATGAAAAACACTATAACTACTCACTACTGAGGGATAGGATCTAAAAAATATGGAATAATCACCAATGCTTATGGCCCTTAGAGTAGGCAAGAGAAATATATCTTCCTCATAAGCATGTCTTAAATGGGATCACTTATGGGGAAACAACGCCGGATTATCGGAGGAGACCTGAACATCATCCTTACTCTTGGGGAAAAAACATGAGGGAAGAAACACCTGAAGCAAGAAAACTAAAAACTCTAGGAACTCGTGAACAATATCAAACTGGTCGACATCGAAATAGGAAATGGCACTTTCACCTTATCCAATAGGAGATCAGGCCCTCAACAAATTGCAAGCAGACTGGATCGATTCCTCATATCGGAAGCCATTTTGTTAGAAGGATCAATGGTGGAAGCCAACATACTCCCAAAAGTAGGTTTAGACCATTGTCCAATGCAAGTATGGATAGATATGATAGACACTCCAATGACCAATGATGCAACCCCCCTTGTCTCCTTATGGTTGATAAAATGCAGACTTGGTAAATTCGCCCAATAATGCAAAGATAATGAGGAAAGTTATAGAAAAAAACAACGAGCAAAATGCAGAGATAAAGAAGGTAAAAAATCATGGTGGTTCCCCCACAATCTAGCACATTTTACACACAAAAAACAAAGAGATGAAGATGGTAAAAATGCATGTTGGTTTCCCCCACAAGCTAGCACATTTTACACAAAAAAACGCAGAGATGAATATGGTAAAAATGCATGTTGGTTTCCCCCACAAGATAGCATGTTTTACACACAAAAACACAGAGATAAAAATGGTATTAAAACATGCTCGTTTCCCCCACAGTATGAGCATGTTTTTACACCAAAAACACAGAGGTAAGGAGGGTAAAAATTATTGTAATTTCCCCACATTCCGAGCACGTTTTTACACAAAAAACACAGAGGTAAGGAGGATAAAAACTCTTTCTAGATTCCCCAACAGTATGAGCATGTTTTTACACCAAAAACATAAAGGTAAGGAGGGTAAAAACTCTTTCTAGTTTCCCCCATAGTCTGTGCATGATTTGTCACCAAAAATGTAGTGCTAAGGAGCGTAAAAACTATTCCTAGTTTACCCCATAGTATTAACATGTTTTAACACTGAAAAATAGAGGTAAGGAGGGTAAAAAATATTTCTATTTTCCCCCACAATATGAGAACAGTTTTACACCAAAACCACAAAGGTAAGGAGGGTAAATTTCATGGGCGTCCTTCAGCAAAAACATAGAGGTGGAATGTGCATTGGTAGAGTATAACTTCATTGGAGAGTGAGAAAAAATGTGGGTAAGAATCAGAATAATTTTTCATCAGTTCCATATCAATTTTGGCTGGGAACGACCTCATTAAAGAAAAATTTTGATTTGGAAAAAAAGTGTTATGGATTGGATAGTACAAACTCAAGTTCAAATTAAAGGGCAGTGATCATACAATTTGTATGTAGACATTCAAGCTCAGATTGAAATTAACCAGGTGGTGATCAAATATTCTATATGTATACATTCAAACTCATATTTGAAATTAACAATGGCAGTGGTCAAACATTTATATATGTATACATTCATCTCAGATTTACATTACAAATGGCGGTGAAATTATTAGGAATCCACCTGTAGAATTTTTAAAATCATATAGGAGATTATCTCTTGATCTTAAGATCTCACACATTTATGCAAGGTAAAAACAAAAAAATATATTATACAAATTAATCCAATGTGATTACAAATTTAAATAAAAATACCGTAACCCATGGCGAGAAGTTGATGATGATCTTCTGTGCTTATGCTCCATCCCGCTCCCACTTGCTAACTGAGAATACCTCATCGGTACCTCCCATCCAACACTATGGGTACTCTTCTTCCCCCTTAGCCCCCAAAAAACTCTATCTCCCAGCTTACCTCGCAAGGTCGAGCTACCACTGTCTCTTTTTTGAGCTAGGTATGCCAACTCTCACAAGAAAATCAGTCAAAGAAATTTCGACAGCATAACTTTACGCATACGAGTCATGATCCATTCCTCTTCGTAGCCATTTCTTTTATAGAATTTTTCTTTATGTTCACTTGACAATTGCACATTAAATTCCATTTTTTAAAATTAATTAGGAATTACTCTCCTCTGTACATGTGTCACTCGATCCCTTAGTTACACCAAAAATTCACTATTTAATTTAATTAAATGTCAATTTCCCTCACCCATTCTAAAAGCACTACTAGAATTGCTCCTAGATGTCCCTTTATTCCCTTTATTTCCTTTTTAATTGATGACCCCTTTCTAAAACTTAGTTGTGTTTAATTTAAGAAAGTTCTTTAGCTAGACTAGACTAGATTCCTTTATATGCTTCCACATTCCTTTTTATATTTATTTCCTTTCTTATATTAGTTCCAATTTGGTATTCTTTTGCACACATTTATATAATTAAATCTTTAGATACAAATTTTCACTCTTTCAATACCTAACTTGATTTTTCTTCATCCCCCATCATTTATTAAATTTATAGTTTAATTTTTTTTGTCTTCTTATCCACTTTAGAATTAGGTTCAAATTTTTAAACTAGGCTTAGAATTTTTGATATTTTATAATTAATAAAAGAACTCATTTAATAATTATTTTATGTCCGACCATGTCAAGAAAAATATTTTTTTATAGGCACCTAATTTCATTGACTCACATGTATTAAAGATCGCGATGCGCCCTTCAAGATGCACTCTGTGCTCCAAGGGTGCTACTCACCTTTATTCAAGTTTTTATTATGCGACATGCCCTTCAAGACACACTATGTGCTCCAAGGGTGCCACTTTCCTTTATTCAATATTTATTTATGCGACGTGCCCTTCAAGACGCACTATGTACTCCAAGTGTGCCACTCGCCTTTATTCAAGTTTTATTTATGTGACGTGCCCTTGAAGACGCACTATGTTCTCCAAGGGTGCCACTCGCCTTTGTTCAATTTTTATTTATGCGACATTCCCTTCAAGACACACTATGTGCTCCAAGGGTGCCACTCGCCTTTGACTGATTTTGGTAATTTTCCAACCCTTGGATTCAATGATCCATCAAGAAAACTTGTCAGCGACTAAGGGCCTCTAAGGAATAAGGACCCTGCCTTATTGTGCACCCTTTAGAATATTCGTGAGTAATTGTCTCAGTCTTCCCTAATGGCATTGTGGATTTATCATACTAGGTAATTGTTAACCTACAATTCGAGAAACGATGCGAGTGATAGTAGGATGTGGCAGGGCTTCTACCACACCTCTCCCTCAATATTTAGTTGGGGTGCATGGCCCCTTTACTCCTTATGTGAGTCTGATTAGCAACCAATTGTCAGCGTTCATCCATCAATGAAACAATTTCAATGATCCATAAAAACATCATGATATACCAGATCATATGTTACATATGCAAAAATAGAAATACCCAAACCATATACAGTCCACTCCCTTGTTGATTATTTGGGTTAGTTGTCATTGATGTCAACCCTTGAATAAAGTCTGGTATCAAATTTCGGTAGCACAAAGGTTTGGGTAATGAAATCAAGTCTTTTTTATGGATAATGGTATGAGTTTTGATATATTTTCAGGTAATACTATTCCATATGGATAGTACATGTCATTCAATTTTTGGTGGTATGTGGAACGCCACATAACTCCTCACGGTTAGAGAGTTATGGCCATGTGAAGTTGGGGAAAGGTTTGGGTAATGGACCAAAGTTTGTTTGATAGATAGTGGTATGAGTTTTGATATATTTGTTGGAAATAATATTCTAGATGGATAGTACATGTCATGTGATTTCTGGTGGTATGTGGAACATCACATAACTCCTCGTCGTTAGAGAGTTATGACCATGTGAACTTGGATAACTCTCATGAGTCATATAGAAGCCCCAAAAGGTGAAAGTAGTCAAAGTGGTTTAATATATTTTGGAAGGTAAATAATAAAGTGAAGTGATGAGTGTACTATAAGTCAAAGTGAATTCAAAATAAATTATTTAAATAATAAAATTAATGGATAAATTACTAAGTTACAAGTGGTTAGAAGTGGGTTAACCCTAAAATAAGGAAAGTGGGTTAAGATGGTTAAAAGGTAACCCCTTGAGGAAGTGATGTAGGAGCATCACCGACAAAGAATAAGCGTGGAATATAGTTGGGTGCACTAGCACACATTTTGAAATATTTTGAATTTCAAAGATCAGTGTATTAATGAAATGTATGACAAAAAAAAATTGATTTATGAACTTCTTTAATGATTGGAGGCTGGACCATCGCATAAGATTGATGGGGAGTATATTTTGTTTTATGAATCAGATCCCAGTACAGATATGAATCTTGCACTCTTTTCTGTCTAAATCAACATTTATTTTAATAGATATGAAATAGTTGATAGCATTTAATTTCGATAGGATATCATAGAGTAGTTGGAGGGAAAGGCTTGAAGAGCACCTCTTTGTATAAAGCTTTGTAATATTGACGAGTAAGGGTTGTTGATAGTTGGTTTTGGAAGGTTGTTGATAGAAGATAGGAAGTTGTCAACATATGAATGTATGTAAGTTTCAGATGAATGAATTCAACAGAGGAATATTGCTTCAAAGGTTTATTGTTATGTGTCTATCTGAATGAGTGAATGGTAGACTTTCTGTTATTTTTCAATGCTTTGTTATTTCTTGTTCTTGAATGTATGACCGCATTTTCTTGGTTGAATGTATGAGTCATTGTCCGGGATAGATAAGTTTCAATTGTTTTCTCTTCACTGAGCTAGGGAAAGGTGTGCATAGTGTCTGCAAGGTGATCAAAATCTGGACCAAGGGGTCCAATTTTAGCTCAAAAATCAACATTCTCGGAATTGCCTCAAATTGTACATGAACGTAGCCCTCATCGTCACGAACCCAATGCAACTCGTTTAGTCTCAAACGGACATCGGGAGCGAGAGATATGGCGATCTGTTCATCAAGTCAAACAGGGAAAAAAATGATGTTGACTGTACCACTCCGTACAGTCCGTACGGTCTGACGTTGCAGGGCCGTACGACCGTACGCTGACATGGTAAGGGTGACATGGTAGATGTCGGTTGGTTGATCGCTGGCGAGTAAGGAGCTGACACGTGTCCTTTTATGGGTAAATGGTAAGAGGACACATGGCCCAATCAGTGGGTGCCATGTGTCACTCACTATTTGGTTGATTGGTTTTGTGTAAAATATATGGGAGTCCGCGGGGTTCGACCCTCGGACCTCCCCCCATAGCATAGAACCTTTGCAAATGCTGCCGAACCATTGGGCCATAGGTTATACGTTGTAAACTATATGATTTTGATTATATTTATTTTCAACTATTGTAACCTTTGGACGGGGGGTCGGGCCAGGCCTTAGCCCCAGCCCGAGGTCCTTTGTATTGGCCATGTGACCATGCCCTCTGTATTGGCGCATGCATGGAGGGGGTGTTTCAAATAGCCCACGGTTCTATTTTTTTTACATATGACCATTGCATATATATGTATGGAGCGCGGGGTTTAATATAGCCTGTGGTTATGTTGTGACAGCCCTTTGTTTATTGCCCATGGTGTTATATGTTACATGTGACCACAAAGTTTGGGCGCGGTTTAAATGTGGTTTTCAGTTCGGTTTTTAAAACGGTTAACCACTTTTGCCAAGTGCGCGGTCATATGACCCACGTGCCCGAGTGCTAGGCGGTTGGGGGCTGGAGACGCCCTAACCGTTCTACGGTTTGCACCGTTGGTGTAGTTGCGCCTAGTGCCGGGTTTTTACGCTTTAAATGGCATGTGTGTTAGGTTCATTCAACAAGGGTGCGTTTTGTAGATGCAGAGATAACAAGCTTGAAGGAGGAAAATGGAGGAGGCCTAACTTCTTCATCTTTTGGCCGATTGAGGTGCCGTAAAAGCCCAGCTAGGGGTTTTTGGACATCCTGAATCCATTGGCACTGTTATCAAGGCCATTTGAAGACTTATTCTACAAGTTTTTCACCATTTAAGTTTCAGCAATCTCCAGGGAGCTTGAAGCCCTCATTGATCGAGGACATGGTTTGGTGAGCCTATGTTTGTTTTCTGTGATTGAATAATCATTTTTAGCTAATTGATATGCTCTAAACACATTGGGATAGGTTTTAGAGGCTGTCGAGGACTTTTACAAGTGTTTTTTCCAAAGAGAATCTTAGGGAAGCTTATGGCCACATGTAGAAGAGGTCATGCCCGGATGAGCCATGATCCATTTTCAGAGTTTCATTAGTCATTTTTGGGGTTTTTATATGTTCTGATCTCAATGGTATAGTATATTTTTCCATTGGAGTTGAGCAGTAGCTTGTAAATTTTTTTTGACTAACTAATCCCAGAGAGCCAAGTCCATTCATGGAGGCTCAAAGAGATGTAGCCCGGAGGGGGGTGAACTCCTTTATCAACTTGTTCTTGTTGTGAGTTTGATGGTTTATTTGCTGCAAGTTGTGTTGCTTTGTATTTGTGTTAAGTACATATTTAACCATCTAAAAGAACATATCCTCACACATAAGCATTTACAAGAAGATACATGAACTTAACA
Source organism: Picea engelmannii (assembly GCA_009831015.1). NCBI lineage: Eukaryota > Viridiplantae > Streptophyta > Pinopsida > Pinales > Pinaceae > Picea > Picea engelmannii. Next base: position 43,156 of record ML782796.1, read on the forward strand.
CATAAGTTTATATTGCATATTTTAACACATGAAGCAAGGTCCTGTAAAGTTTATTTTTAATGAAGTAGAGGGTGCTTGCATAGAATAACAAGTCAGCCTTCTATTTTCAGATCACAAGGAGTACGTGATCGAGTCTATTTTGAGTTGAAAGCTCAGAAGACATAGCGAACTTATGTCTGCAAGGAGTGCATCGACGTCAATAAGGAGTGCATGACAGATTTTTGATACTTGAAATCTTAGGAGGTATAGCGTGATTTTAGTCACAAGAGACACAAGCAGTTGGGAAACAGTCGCAAGGAGTGCAAAAATCCTCCAGAGTGTAGCCCACTATAAAAGAGGATTTGTTGCAAGGTGTGTATAGATCAAGGTTCGACTAAGTGTCGAAATAAGTGTTAAGAGGAACCCGAGGAAGTTAAATATCAGGAAGGAGAGAGGAATAAATATTCAAGGGAAGAAGTTCCTGAAGTCTTCATTGAAAGTCAGTGAATGAGAGATTCATTCTCAGAGGAAGGCGAACAATTTTAGACCATTATATCTAGTAAATCTATATGAAAGATAGCCATGGAGTGTTTTGGTACTTCGGAGTTTGGAAAGTTAGAGGACTTAACAAAAGCAGAGTCATGAAGTATGAAGTCATGATTCAATCCTAACCGTTGATCACGGAATATCATGTGGCAACATATTACAGAGTTCAGGAATAAGAAGGTTGGAGGTTTGTGGGAGGAAATCCTAGAGTTTCACGAAGTCGCAAAGTCCGAACCATAGTGGGACCGATGAATCTAAGGAGATGCGTGGAAAGATTCAAAAGCTCGGAGACAAGAACTTCAGTAAAAGTTCAGGGAAGGATTTGGGATATCCCTGAAGCCCGAACCGTGAAGAGTTAAACCCATGGTCACAATGATGGTCATTTGCGGAAGAGGCCTATGTGTGTGGGTACAATAGTTTTATATTCTTGTAGGGATCGAAGACTGGGAGGTTGAGCATCACTTTGGAGGGAAGGGGGTTTGCGCTAGAGTGGTATCAGAGCAGAGTACATAATTGAATTCTATAGGGAGAGAGGTAAACTGATATCGAAAGGAGAGGTATCAGAAGCATCAACACAATGTTGCCTAGAAGATGTGTTGATCCACCTGTAGCCAACAGAGTTATGGAAAGAGAAATGAGAGAATTATGTGCGAGACTGGATTCCACGGAGAAGACACAAAGGAGAGCACCTGACGTTGGAGACGTCAACGAGGTAGAAAATGAAGAAGTAGAAGTTGAGGAAGCTGTAGTTGAGGATGTTGTGGAAGAATGCTTGCTAAGAGCGGTTGTCAAATTAGGTTCCAAAGAGAATATTTAGATCCCTATGTATGAAGGAAATTTATAAATGGAAGAATTTCTTGATTGGATATGAGTAATGGACAAATATTTTGACTATGAGGATGTCGAAGAAGAGAAAAAGGTGAGACATGTTGTCACCGGGTTAAAAGGACATGCAACACTATGGTGGGATGAATTGCAGGTTGACAGGAGGAGCAAGGGAAAACAAAATATCAAGAGTTTGGATTGAATGGTAGCCAAGATTAAGGATAAATTCATGCCCAAGGATTTCCAGATAAATCTGTTCAAAAGGATGCAAAACCTGAGACAGAGAGGATTGATTGTGAAGGAGTACACAGAGGAGTTTTATAAGTTGAACATTAGAGCTGGACAGAGAGAGAGGGATGAAGAGAAAGATTCCACATACATAAATGGCCTGAGATATGATTTCGAGGATGAAATCAGCATGGTCATAGTTAGGATAGTCGAGGATGCATATCAAATGGCATTGAAGGAAGAAGAGAAGTTGGCTAGGAATCAGAGTCAACAAAATATAGGTGAAAGTTTGAACAAAGGCACAGGAGTTTCCCAAGATAAAGCACAGAAGCCCAAGGACAAGGTAGAGAAACCACATAGTCACTCTGAGAGAGGAGGAAGTTCTAGAGGAAGGCAAAGTGGTGGTACAAGTTCTTTTCCCAGAGGAAGAGGAAGAGGCAGAGGAGGAGAAGTAAGGTTTTATGCTTGTGGAAAAACATGACACATGTCTTGGGATTTTCTCGAGAAGAAGAAATGAGGTGAACCTCACATTTTGGAGGCACAAAAGGGAGATGTTGAGACAAAATGTGAAAAGGATAGGATATCCTTGATGATGGAGAAGGTTCTTTTGAAGCAAGAACCAGAAATTGAAAAGCTAATACAAAGGAACAATTTTTTTAGGATGGCTTGGAAAACGAAGGACATAGTTTGTGTAACACACCCACTTTCATAGTTTTAATTTTTTTTTTTTTTTTGAGTTTAATCTCCCCTTTAAAAAGGAACATCTCCAGATGCCTGCATTAGTGAAGTGCCAATCCCTGGTTCAATATCGGGATTCGAGGTTTCCAATGTCAAAACTCATTCATCCCTCCATGACTCGCGATCCTCCGAATCCCGATGCGCTCCTTACGCATTAAGTCCCCAGGCCAAGCCTGTGGTTTACTACCTTTATGACCGTGGTCTTACCTTCTGTACGGGGCTAATCCTATCGGAGTTTCAGGATTTCCGTTGTCGTAATTCACGAGTCCTCAGAACTCGCAATTCTCCGATCCCCGATATGCCCCTAACGCATTATCCCTCTATGCTATACAATAGTCCATGTGACCACTTACCATAAGACCACCGCTGTATAACCTCCCATTGGGATTTCGGCATTTGTGATGACACAAAACACATGTCCCTGGGACTCGCAATTTCCCGATTCGCGACGTGCCTTTCTGGTCATGCTAGCCCCACTGGCTTATCCCCCGGTTCCACACGACCAACTTCGTGACCACTACCTTATTCCCGTCGGGGCTATGGGGTTTCCCATGTCACAAGACCCACGTCCACGGGACCCGTAGTATCTCGATTCCCAACTCTCTCCAGATGCTCGACACGCGTCCCTTGGATCAACGGCTTATGATGGTGTCGGGAATCCGCATATCGTCGTTTTGTAATGTAAGGGTTTCATGTCCTTGAAATCCCCGATACGTCGATTCCCGATATGCCAAACTCCGACTCTCTGGGATCTCTCGCCACGTGTCCTCGCTGATGGATGGTGTTGATCCCATTGGGAAATCGTGGATCGCGATTTCCTGTTGCGAGCGTTCCATGTCCTTGGAAACTTCAATTTTCTCGATCTGCGACTTTCGTCCGATATCTGACACCTGTCCCGTGTGAACGGACGGTTCGGATCTTATCGGTAAATCACGGATCGCGATTCCGGGTGGCAAGAGTTCTATGTGTTCGAAATCCCCGATTTTCCGAACTGCGACTCTCCGGGATCCTTTGCCACGTATCCCTGCTGTTTGGATGGCTCAGATCCTATCGGGAGATCACGGATCATGATCTCCTGCTGCATAATTTCCTTACCATCGAAAACTCTGATGAACAAAACGCCGACGGCGCCCGATCCTTTGCCACTTGTCCCCGCAGACGGATGGCCCGGATTGATTCTTGGGGTTTCGGGACTTATGATGTCCTGGTTCTCATGGCCTCGAGAACTCCTATTTTCCAATGGGCCAATCACCGATGGTTCTCGATGGTAGCCACCTGCCTCACGGATGGACAGCTATGATGGCACCGGAATTTTCCTACGGGTTTCACGACTCTTCCCAGATGATGGACACCTATCCTTCACTCTAACTCTAGTGGTCCCACCTTGCTTACGTCACCGTCGGGATATCGCCGATTGTGATTCCCAGCGACGTAGTTTCCTTATCTTCGAAAACCCCGATTTCCCGATCCACGACTCTACGGGATCCTCTGACACGCGTCCTCGAACAATGGATGGTCTGGATCTGATCGGGAAATCGCGTATCGCGATTCCAATATGTAACAGTTTTATACTCCCCAAATCTCCGATGGTAAAAATCCCGACGCCTCCCAAACGCTGACACGCGTCCTGCCGGGATCAACGGCTAGGATCCGTTCTCTGCACACTAGAGTTTAACTCCGACGCATCTTCTTGAGATCTGACGGTTGTCGGGACTATGATCCAAAATCCGACAGTTCATATCATTTCCTCGCATGCCTACCCCTACGCTTAACCCCTGTGCAGCTTCTCCAGATCCAACGGCTTACGGGTAATTGGATCGAGATCTAACGGTCTAGATTCGTTTGTTCGGTTCTTGGAGTTTACGATCCCAATTTCTCATTGCTCACGATGATAGAGGACAAAGGGTCAAGGTATGTAATGCCTTCGTTACTCCCGTCAATCTAATGGTCGTGAATGACTATGGGTCCTCCAACGAGATCCCCTCTGTCGACTTATTTCATCTCACAACACTACTATCTTGGAACCTTAATAGGATCGTTTCTCATCGTACAGGTTTAATAAGGCCTGTGCGTTCGAGTCCTTATTCTGGGTTCTTGGTGAACCTTTCCAAGGAGGGAATCTTTGTGAAGAGATCCTTACCGGGGCATTCACGGGAACAGATAAAGGGAGACAGATTCTCAAGAGCGGCTCGGCATGATTAGATTCATTTATCAACATAAGTCGAGCCCGGTTTCCTCGGTGTTAAGCATATATCAACTCATTCATATCAATCACTACACGGTCATTCTCATGCTGAAATCATTTACAATTTCACAAGTTCTATGAGCTAACATCTACTCCATATCATCAATTACTACAGAGACATTATTACATAGGAAACATTTGTAATTCCACCAGTCTATGAACATATGTGACAGCATATAAATTTCAAATGCAATATAAGAAAAACACTTATCAAAAATAACTTCAGCAATGGAAGCATCTACTGAGAGGGGTGCTCGTTTCCACCCAACCATAGGTGTAGTGACTCCTAATGGATTTACCACTAGCCACCCCCGAGCTGAGACCACGATGTCCTGAGACCTACGTCTCTCTGTCTTCCAGTACCCAGGAGCGAAGGTTGCAATCCCCTCCTCTCTGTGGTCACTCACTCTGCATAGAACTGCCTCTGTTCCCCTCACGTCCACCCCCTTTTCAATCACTTCTGCCATACGCCTTATCCTCTCGCGAGGTTGCGTGTGGTGCAATTTACCTCGCACTGATCAGGCCTATCGACCCTACGGATGGGCGGTTCACCATCCCATCCCTCATCAAGCCATCCGGCTACCAGTCTGCGAGCCATTAATTTTCAGGGCCAGCGAGCCGCTTTTTGGTTCTCCGGGCCAGTGCAGTCCAAATACGGTATTTAATTCTCAGTGGAAGTTAACGCCACCTTTTCAGGTGCCTTCCACCGCCATCGTGTCTCTTTTCTGCACATCCCCTCTCAGCAGTCCTATAATATAAATCCATAATGTTATTTACATTTATCGACCTTCTTCATAAGGTCCCTTCACATCATACATTCACATTTTCATCATGATTTAGCATGGTAATTCCTGTATTAGGATTAATTACAAATTTGGGGGAAACAGGGTGTTATAATTCCCTCCCCCTTAAAGGAACACCGTCCTCGGTGTTCTTTCTCAAAACACCTGTCATGCCTTTGTTATTCGGCCACTTCCGACGTCTTGATCTTCGTCATCTTCCTTCAATAATTCTCTTAGCACAATACATATCTGTGCAATTCGTGGATTTTTATCTGCATGGTAATTTTGTTATCATGCTCATCATTCTCCCTGACATACTTTGTTGGATGCTTAATTCCAACTCAATAGCTCACAAGAGCCATCATAATTTCATCTTTCTTTCTAATGTTTTCCCTGCACGAGAAACTACCCATTGTATGCATTATCCCAATAGTTTTCACAAATTAGTAAGGTCTCCTCTTCCTTGCGGTCACTCACCCTCCAGGCCCAGGCTCATGCATCCCCTTCACTTTTATATAGTCCCTCGGGTGATCCATATTGCCCTGCCAAGGTTTTCTCGCAAAGGAAGAATTTTAGAGACTCTATCGAGTCTTACAGTCGAGGCATTTCTCGGAATTGATCTATCGAGGCATCCCTCCGGCTGGTGTTACCTCACCACGAATTTATTTCAGGTGATCATGACTCATCATAGGGTTTTCATGGCTTAGTAGTAGTCATGTTCATCTCCTTCAGTTTTGACAGCCTTCAATTGTTCTTTTTTGAACATGTATTTTCTTCTCACCTATATCACAGGTATACAAAATTCATGAGACATCATTATTAATTCTAACTTTCAAAATTGTATTTGCAAACCTGTCACCCACAGATTTGTCCATTCTCACGATTTGTTTTCATATTTGTTCCGCACAGGAACCAAATTCATAATTATGGTACCTTCCTTCCCATAATGGTTTGGCTCAGCAAAAAATTGGACTTCATTATAGGCTTACAACGCTGCCATATCCAAGACCCCTTTTTGCTTCCTGCACTTTCAACTTCAATTGACCAACAACTTGTTAGCTCTTTCATGCATATACATTTTATTGCACCTTTACTACATTGTCATAAAAATCTTAGAATTGTGCATACTTTAATGATTAAATTACTTCCTAAAAAGGAAATACCATTCTTGCAGTTTGGCCCAACAGGCAATCAGTGTTTCCTATGGGCTTACCTTACTGCCATATTCATGACCCTCTGTTTCCTGCAATTCATTCCTCAATCAGCCAAACAAATTGTTAGATTCTCTATGTACATGTGTATATATATATATATATTCAAACGTAATTCACCATTTTAAA
>ML782796.1:56254-179934 GCA_009831015.1 Picea engelmannii
GACAGCATATAAATTTCAAATGCAATATAAGCAAAACACTTATCAGAAATAACTTCAGCAATGGAAGCAACTGCTGAGAGGGGTGCTCGTTTCCACCCAACCGTAGGCGTAGTGACTCCTAATGGATTTACCACTAGCCACCCTCAAGATGAGACCACGATGTCCTGAGACCTGCGTCTCTCTGTCTGCCAGTGCCCAGGAGCGAAGGTTGCAATCCCCTCCTCTCTACGGTCACTCACTCTGCATAGAACTGCCTTCGTTCCCCTTGCGTCTGCCCCCTTTTCAATCGCTTCTGCCATACGCCTTATCCTCTCGCGAGGTTGCTTGTGGCGCGATTTCCCTCGCACTGATCAGGCCTGACGACTCTACGGATGGGCAGTTCACCATCCCATCCCTCATCAAGCCATCCGCCTACCAGTCTGCGAGCCATTAATTTTCAGGGCCAGCGAGCCGCTTTTTGGTTCTCCGGGCCAGTGGAGTCCAAATACGGTATTTAATTCTCAGTGGAAGTTAACGCCACCTTTTTAGGTGCCTTCCACCGCCATTGTGGTCTCTTTTCTGCACATCCCCTCTCAGCAGTCCTGTAATATAAATTCATAATGTTATTTACATTTATCGACCTTCTTCATAAGGTCCCTTCACATCATACATTCACATTTTCATCATGCTTTAGCATGGTAATTCCTGTATTAGGATTAATTACAAATTTGGGGGAAACAGGGTGTTACAGTTTGCAAGGTGATAATTGATAGTGGGACCACTGACAACTTAGTATCCACATAAATGGTGGAAAATCTAGAGCTATAGACGACTGCACATACGAAACTGTATAAGGTCTCATTGTTGCAGAAAGGTCATCAAGTAAGAGTTACTAAACAATTCCTGGTTGAATTTAGAATATGAGGATATAGCGATGAGATTCTAGGTGATGTGATTCCTATGGAAGTCTGTCATGTTTTTTTGGGGAGACCATGGCAATATGATAGGAATGTTATTCATGATGGGAGGAGGAATAACTACACCTTATAGAATAATGGTAGGACACACATGTTGCTACCAATTGAAGAAAATAAAGTGAAAGATGAAGCCAATATGAGCATACTTCTCATGAGTGGGAAGGAACTCCTGAATGAATTAAAGAAGGAATGGGAGATGTAGTTTGTTGTATTTGGAAGCCAAGGGTTATCCTTACAAGTACTTCAATGGAATCTTTTCCTGAGGAAGTTCAGTAACTGTTAGATACTTTTGTTGACATTGTAGTAGATGAGTTTCCAAACTCATTACCACCTATCAGAAACATCAATCATCACATTGACTTGATTCTAGGAGAAAGCCTGCCAAATAAAGAAGCGTACAAGTTGACACCTCAAGAGAATGAGGAAGTGAAGAGGTAGGTTCAATATCTGCTATACAAGGGATTGGTTAGGGAAAGATCACATCCACGTGCAGTTCCAACTGTATTAAGTCCAAAGAAGGATGGAGGATGGAGAATGTGTGCGAACTCGAGGGCCATAAACTAGATTACCATAAGATCTAGATTCCCATTGCCAAGGATGGATGATTTGATGGATTTCTTGAGTGGAGCCAACTATTTTACAAAAATATATTTGAAAAGTGGTTATCACCAGGTCATAATGAGAGAAGGTGATGAGTGGAAAACAACGTTCAAGACAAATGAGGGGTTGTATGAATGGCATGTTATTCCTTTTGTCTTGACAAATGCCCCAACCACTTTTGTGAGGTTGATGAATGAAGTGTTAAAAGATTTAATTAGTAAGTTTGTGATTGTATATCTGGATGATATACTAGTATTTAGCAATACTAAGGAGGAGAACATGAGACATTTGACATTGGTGATGAGGAGGTTGTAGCAAGTGAAGTTGTTGATTAATTTGAAAAAGTCCTCTTTCATGAAAACATAACTCATTTACTTAGGTTTTTTCATTTCTTCAAATGAGCTGAATATGTATCCCGAAAAAGTAAAAGCAATTAGAGAATGGTTGTCACTGAAGAATATATTTGAGGTAAGAAGCTTCCATGGATTATAAAGTTTCTATCAGAATTTCGTCAGGAATTTTAGTGGGATTAGTGCTTATATGATGGATACAGTGAAGAAAATACACAAGTCTTTCAAATGGACAAAAGAGGCTGAGAGGAGCTTCAACATATTGAAGGAGAAAGTAACGGAACAATTGTTTCTGGTTTTACCATATTTTGGAAATACATTTCAGGTAAGATGCAATGCGAGGGGAGTTGCAATCGAAGTGGTCTTAAGCCAGGACAATAGACCTATTTCATATTTTACAGAGAAGATGAATGAATCTAAAAATAAGTATTCCACGTATGACAAAGAGTTCTATGCCATAATTCAAGCCTTGAAGAAATGGAGGCATTATCTCATGCCAAAGGAGTTTGTTTTGTATAGAAATAATCACGCTTTGCAATTCATAACCAGAAAAGAGAAGTTAAACCAGAAACATGCCAAGTGGATAAAGTTAATGAAAAATTTCATTTTTCTCATTAAACATATTTATGGAAATGATAACAAGATTGTTGTTGCATTGAGCAGGAGAATTTTGATTCTACGGGAATTTCAAGTCAAGACCTTGGGGTTTGAACACCTTAAGGAAATGTACCACAGTGATCCATATTTTGGAGAGGCATATGAAGCGTGTGTGAATCTTGTGCCCAGAGACAGAAGGTAGTGGGCCAAATATCTGATTCAAGATGGGTTTTTGTTCAAAGGATGTCAGTTGTTCATACCATGATGCTCAATGAGGGAGAATTTGTTGAAGGAAAATCATAGTGGAGGTCTAGACAAACATTTTGGCCATGAAAAAACATTTTCCCAATTAGCCAGTTCATATTATTGGCCAAGTATGAGAGCAGAGGTAAAGAGATTTGTGAAAAATTGCAAGATTTATCAGTATGCCAATGGGAAGAAACATAACAATGGATTGTATATACCATTGCCTATTCGAGAGAGGCCTTGGGATGAAATAAGCATGGATTTTGTGTTGGGATTTCCAAGGACAAAGAGGAAGTGATTCCATATTTGTGGTGGTGAAAATATTTTCGAAGATGGCACACTTTATCCCATGCTAGAAGACCAGTGATGCAACGCATGTTGCGAAGTTGTTTTTCAAAGAAGTTGTGAGACTCCATGGATTGCCCAGTAGTATAGTTTCAGACAGGGATACCAAATTTTTTGGTCATTTCTGGAGGACGTTGTGGAAAAATTTGGGGACAGAGCTATCTTTTAGTTATTCATATCATTTGCAAATAGATGGACAAACTAAAGTGGTGAATAGAATCTTAGGATATTTGTTGAGGGGTTGGGTCATTGAACACCATAGTCAATGAGATCAGATTCTAGGACAAACTGAGTTTTCATATAGTGACTCAATGAATAGGAGCATTTGGAAAAGTCCATTTCAAATCATGTATGGAATGAATCTAAGACGAGTATCAAAGTTAAGAAACATAAAGCAAAGCGAATTTAGAAGCGCGGGGGCTGAAGATTTCACTGCAGAGATATAGGAACTTCACAATCATATCAAGGAGCAATTGAAGAAGAGAAGAAGTGAATACAAGAACAGAGTTGATCAACACAAGAGGGAACTTGAATTTGAAGTTGGAGATCAAGTCCTATCACATCTGAGGAAAGAGATATTCTTGAGGGAAACATAAAATAAATTAAAATTGAAAAATATAGGGCCATGTGAAATCCTGAGGAGGTTTGGAAATAATGCTTATGAATTGGAACGACCAGAAGATGTGGGTATATCTCCCATATTCAACATTGAAGAAATGTATCCTTACCGGAAATGTGGATTCGAAGGATTTGAAGATCAATAGAGGATCCAGTGGGAGAAAAATATGCATGTAGTAGAGAAGCCGCAGATGGAAAATATCATAGATCAATGAGTTGCTAAGAAGACCAGAAGGAAGACATATTTTGAATACTTGGTAAAGTGGAAAGGAAGGCCAGTAGAAGATGCCAGTTGGGTTAGTGAAGCATATATCTAGAATCATGGAAGATCGGTGCAAGAGCTCATGGACAAGAGTCCATGAATGTTTCAGCCAAGGGAATATGATGCAGGAGCATCGCCACCAAAGCACAAGCGTGGAAGACAACCGAGTGCACTAGTGCACATTTTGAAATATTTTGAATTTCAAAGATCAATGTATTAATGAAATATTTGACAATGTTTTTTTGAGTTATGAACTTCTTTAATGATCGGATTCTGGGCCATCTCATAATATCGATGGGAAATGTATTTTGTTTTATGAATTAGATCACAATGCAGATCTGGATCTTGCGCTCTTATCTGTCTGAATCAATATTTATTGTAATAGATATGAAGTATTTGATAAAATTTAATTTAGATAGGATAGCATAGAGTACCTAGAGGGAAAGGATCAAAGAGCACCTCTTTGTACATTTCCCAGTAAGGGTTGTTGATAGTTGGTGTTGGAAGGCTATTGATAGAAGATAGTTGGTTGTCAACGTATGAATGTATGTATGTTTCATTTGAATGAATATAATAGAGAAATATTTCTCCAAAGGTGTATTGTTATGTGTCTATCTGAATGAGTGAATGGTAGACTTTATATTATTTTTCAATACTTTGTTATTTATTTTTCTTGAACATATGACCACATTTTCTTGGTTGAATGTATGAGTCATTGTGAGTGATAGATAAGTTTCAATTGTTTTTCTTCACTAAGCGAGTGGAAGGTGTGCATAGTTTTTGCAAGGAGTACGTGACCAAGCCTATTTTGACTTGAAATATCATAAGAGATAGAGAACTTATGTATGCAAGGAGTTCATCGATGTCCACAAGGAGTGCACGAAAAAATTTTCATACTCGAAAGATTAGGAGAGATAGTGTGATTTCAGTCATGGTACATAGAAGAAGTTGGGAAACATTCACAAGGAGCACAAAAATCCTCCACAGTGGAGTCAAATGTAGAAGAGGATTTGTTTCAAGGTGTGCACAGATCGAGGTTCGACTAAGTGTCAAAATAAGTGTTTAGAGGAACTCGAGGAAGTTAAATATCAGGAAGGAGAGTGGCATAAATCTTTAGGGGAAGAAATTCATGAAGTCTTCACTGAAAGTTAGTGAATGAGATATTTGTTCTTAAAGGAAGGCAAACGATTTCAGACCATTACATCTAGTAAATCTACACGGAAGATAGTCATGGAGTTTTTCGGTACTTCGGAGTTCAAAAAGTTCGAGGACTTGACAAAAGAAGAGTGGTGAAGTCTGAAGATCACGTGGAAACGGATTACAGATTTTGGGAATCAGAAGGTCAGAGGTTTGTGGGAAGAAGGCCTAGAGTTTCATGAAGTCGCAAAGTCCGAACCATAGTGGGGCCGACGAATATAAGAATATGTGTGGCAAGAGTTCAGAAGATCGAAGACAAGTGCTTTGGGAAAATTTGAGGGAAGGATTCGAGATATCCCCGAAGCTCGAAACGCGAAGCGGTAAAGCCATGGTCACAATCATGGTAATTTGTGGAAGAGGCCTGTGTCTGTGGGTAGAGTAGTATAGGATTCCCGTAGGGACCCAAGGATTCACTTTGACTCGGTATTTCAAACAATCCAAGACCACGAGGTCGAGAAACCCTTTGGAGGGAAGGGGGTCTATGCCTAATTTGTATCAGAGAAGAGTACAAAATTTACTTCTATAGGGAGGGAGGTAAACTGATATAAGAAGGAGAGGTATCAAAAGCGTCAAAACAATGCTACCTAGAAGACATGTTGATCCTCCTATAGTCAATAGAGCTATGGAAATATAAATGAGAGAATTATGTGTGATGTTGGATTCCATGGAGATGACACAAAGGAGAGCGCCTGATGCTAGAGACGTCAGAGAGGCAGAAAATGAAGTAGAAGTTGGGGAAGTTGTATCTAAGAATGTTGTTGAAGAACGCTTGTTGAGAGCGGTTGTCAAATTCGGTTCTAGAGAGAAGATTGACATCCCTATGTATGAAGGAAATTTAGACATGGAAGAATTGCTTGATTGGATACGAGCAATTTAAAAATATTTTGACTATGAGGAAGTCAAAGAAGAGAAAAAAGTGAGACATGTTATCACTAGGTTAAAAGGACATGCAACATTGTGGTAGGTTGAACTGTAGGATGACATGAGGAGCAAGGGAAAACAAAAGATTAATATTTGGGATCGAATTGTAGCCAATATTAAGGTGAAATTTATGCCGAAGGATTGCCAGATAAATCTGTTCAGAAGGATGCAAAACTTGAGACAAAGAGGATTGACTGTGAAGGAGTACACAGAGGAGTTTTATAAGTTGAACATTAGAGTTGGACAGAGATAGAGGGATGAAGAGAAAGTTTCCATATACATAAATTTCCTGAGATATGATATCCAAGACGAAATCATCATGGAGACATTTAGGACAGTCGAGGAAACAATCAAACGGTGCTGAAGGTATAAGAGAAGTTGGCTAGGAATCAGAGTCAACAAAATAGAGGTCGAATTTTGAACAGAGGCAAGGGAGTTTCCCAAGATAACACATATAAGCCCAAGGACAAGGTAGAGAAACCACATAATCACTCTGAGAGAGGAGGAAGGTCCAATGGAAGGCAGAGTGGTGGTAGAAGTTATTTTCCCAAAGTAAGACGAAGAGGCAGAGGAGGAGAAGTAAGGTGTTGTGCCTTTGGAAAAACATGAAATGTGCCTTGGGATTGTACTGAAAAGAATAGAGGTGAAGATCACATTTTAGAGGCACAAAAGTGAGATGATGAGACATAGGGTACAGAGGATGGGAGATCCTTGATGGCAAAGCAGGTTCTTTTGAAGCAGGAACCAGAAATTGAAAATCCATTACAAAGGAACAATTTGTTCAGGACTACTTTCAAAATGAAGGACATAGATTGCAAGGTGATAATTGACAGTGGTAGAACTAACAAATTAGTATCCACAGAAATGGTGGAAAATTTAGAGGTGGAGACACCTACACATACGACACCGTATAAGGTCTCATGGTTGTAGAAAGGTCATCAGGTAATAGTTACGAAACAATGCCTGGTTGAATTTAGAATAGGAGGATATAGGGATGAGATTCCATGTGATGTGATTCCTACGGATGTCTGTCATGTTTTTTTGGGGAGACCATGGAAATATGATAAGAATGTTATTCATGATGGGAGGAGGAATACCTACACCTTAGAGAAGAATGGTAGGATACACATGTTGCTGCCAATTGAAAAAAAGACATACTTCTGATGAGTGGGAAGGAACTCCTGAATGAAGTAAAGAAGGAACAAGAGATGTAGTTTGTTGTAGTGAGGACGTCAAGGGTTATCCTTAACAATACTTCAATGGAATATTTTCCTGAGGAAGTTTAGGAACTGTTAGAGAATTCTTCTGACATTGTACTAGATGAGTTTCCAAACTCATTACCACCTATTAGAAGCATCAATTAGCACATTGAATTGATACCAGGAGCAAGCCTTCTGAATAAAGTAGCATACAAGTTGACACCTGAAGGGAATGAGGAAGTGAAGAGGTAGGTTCAAGATCTATTAGACAAGGGATTGGTTAGGGAAATATTGAATCCATGTGTAGTGCCAACTGTATTAAGTCCAAAGAAGGATGGAGGATGGAGAATGTGTATGGACTTGAGGGCCATAAACAAGATTACCATCAGATACAGATTCCCATTAACAAGGATGGATGATTTGATGGATTGCTTGAGTGGAGCCAACTATTTTTGAAAAGTAGATTTGAAAAGTGGGTATTGCTAGATCATAATAAGAGAAGGTGATGAGTGTAAAAAAACATTCAAGACAAATGAGGGGTTGTATGAAAGTCTTGTTATGCCTTTTGGATTGACAAATTCCCCGAGCACTTTTATGAGGTTGATGAATGAAGTGTTAAAAGATTTCATTAGTAATTTCGTTATTGTATATCTAGATGATATAATACCATTCAAGAAGACTAAGGAGGAGCACTTGATACATTTGACATTGGTGATGAGGAGGTTGCAATAAGAGAAGTTGTTGATTAATTTGAAAAATTCCTCTTTCATGAAAACAAAACTCATTTGCTTGGGTTTTGTCATTTCTTCGAATGAGCTGAAGATGGATCCCGAAAAGGTGAAAGCAATTAGAGAATGGCCATCACCAAAGAATATCTTTGAGGCAAGAAGCTTCCATGGATTAGAATGTTTCTATTGAAATTTCACCAGGAAGTTTAGTGGAATTAGTGCTCAGATGATGGATACAGTGAAGAAAATATAGAAGTATTTCAAATGGAAGAAGAGGTTGAGAGGAGATTCAACATATTGAAGGACAAAGTAACTTAACAATCATTTTTGGTTCTACCATATTTTGGAACGACATTTTGATTCTACAGGAATTTCATGTCAAGACCTTGGGGTTTGACCACCTTAAGGAAATGTACCACAATGATCCAAATTTTGGAGAGGCATATGAAGCATGTGTGAATCATGTGCTTAGAGACATAAGCCAGTGGGCTGAATATCTGATTCAGGATGGGCTGTTGTTCAAAGAATGCCAGTTGTGCATACCAAGATGCTTGATGAGGGAGAATTTGTTGAAGGAAAAGCATAGTGGAGGTATAGCTGAACATTTTGGCCATGAAAAAATGTTTGCCCAATTATCCAGTTCATATTATTGGCCAGTTATGACAATAAAGGGAAAGACATTTATGAACAATTTAAATATTTGTCAGTATGCCAAGGGGAAGAAACAAAACACTAGATTGTATCAACCATTGCCTATTCCATAGAGGCCTTGGGATGCAATTGATCCAGGTAGATATTGGTGGCCACCCACCTTTTTCAACTAACTCAAAACAATTTTTTGGCAATTTTGGCAATTTACTATTTTTAGCAGGTTTTAACTTCCGGGGCCATTTTGAGGGCCTAAATGAAGGTTTTTCGATATAGAGGTTCTCAATGATAGTTGAAGGAATTTATAAGCCCCCAAAATGAATTTCCTCAACGATACCCTTCCAACGAGCTATCATACACCTAAAACGGAGATTGTATGCGAACGTTACGACCCTGGGAAGTTGATGTACTAACTTACCCAAACGACACCCACATGACTTTTGGCGCTTCATCTCCCAGGGTTACGTTTTTGGATGTCTAGGGTTTTTTTCATTCCATTTTACTGTAAAAAGGCCTTCAAAGCCTTATTGTAATCATCTTCTTGCGAATGCAAGTAGCCGCCACATCTCTTCTCAGAGATAAGCTACCACCATTCTAGCGAGTCTTTCACTCTGTATTTTTATAGTCTCTGTACATTTCTTTCATTAATATAAATCGTGTATTACTGTATCTCTATGTTTATGGTTGCATCTCTGATATATTTCTATTATATTATTGGATATACATGATATCTCTGTGCATTTGTTTATTATATCTCCGCTCTCATTTCATGCCGAAAATAATCTGGATCAGTGGTATCAGAGCAGGCTGCTCTTGATCATTTTTTCAGTGAATGTCCCCGATGAGGTCTGAGTATAGCAAGTTGGGTCTCAAGCTTGTATCTCTTGAATACAAATTCTCTCACACACCCAAGAAACCCTCAATGGCGGAAGAAAATAAAAAAGATGGAGCAGACGATCCTATCAATCTGTTGCTTGAGAAAGCTCTCACGCGACAGAGGAATGAAATGATGGAGAATTTTGACCACATCCTTAAATGCCTGTCGATAGCATCAGGTGCATATTCATCAAGTGACCACTTTGGAGGCACCTCGCCTTTCAAGGTACAAGTTAATTTTGATATTCCTGTATTTGAAGGACAGATAGATGGAGAAGCCCTAGAAAAATGGTTAACTCTCCTAGAAGGTTATTTCTCTATTCACATTTTTTCCGACAAAGAAAAGATCACCTTTGCACTCCTTAAATCTCTCCCTCATGCCAAGAATTGGTGGGAAACTTACTGGGAGAAAAGTTCCACAAAGGAGTCTGGAATATATGGGGCCAATCCCACTTGGGATTTTTTTGTGGATGTGGTAAAGGAACAATATTACCCTGTTGGCAACTATGAGGACCAGTACATGAGATGGACCACACTGCAACAAGAGAGGGTCCAGGAGGTTACAGAGTTCACCAATACCTTCCATAACTTTCACACCAAGCTGGGTATCAAAGACTCTGAAAGACATTTGGTTCTGAAATACTGTGGGGCTCTACACAGATACATCCAAATTGAAATGGATTTTATGGACATATCATCACTCAGTGTTGCCTATCGATATGTTGTTAAAATTGAGCAGAAATTTAAGCACCAGAAAAAACAGGATTTTGGTTGTACAAATCCGCAATAACCAAAGTATGACAAAGATGTACCTAACCAAAAGTCTCCCAAAAACCAATCCAAGCCACATGAAAAGAAGGGTTATAGGAAGACAAAGAAGGACACCGAAAAATTGTGCGATTTCCACAAAATCCCCTGGCACAACACTAATGAATGTCCCTCAAAATAGTCATTGGTTGCCGAGATCAAAGACAAGGAGCTGAACCCTAATTCAAAATCTGATTCTGAAAATACTAGTAAATGACAGATCATTGACGCAAACCCCACTGCTGTTGTCGCGACTGCAAGAATTCAACTAGAAGAACCAACAGATTGTGAAGAGGGGGAGCGCCTTTTTCATTCACAGATGTGGGTGAAGGGGACCCCGCTTCATTTTATTGTTGATAGCGGAAGCCAGAAGAACCTCATCTCAATAGAGGTCATCAAACAGTTGGGATTGTCGACAACACCACACCCCCAACCATACAACATCAGGTGGCTTTGCCAAGGACAATATCTCTATGTTAGCCAACAGTTTCGATTATCATATGACATCCAACCCTTCAAGGATGAGGTATTATGTGATGTTTCCCCACTAGATGTCTGTGATGTTCTCTTGGGCCAACCATATGTGTGGAGACGCCATGTTGTTTATGAGTCTCGACCCTGCAGTGTCATTGTTACTTTGGGGGTTCATATCTATAGAATACCAGAGGTAGTTCCAACTATTGTTTCACCTAAAAAGTGTCGCAAGGTAGTCTCTCATACTACAAAATTCAGCTTCTTCACAATCTATTCAAAAGGGGAACATAAGGACACTGCAACCACTACAGCCTAGCCCCCTGCACCTTCTATCCAACAGAAGAAGGTCAACAAGGTTGCAGCAAAGCTCAAAGATTCCTTCTGCAAAAATTCCTCTCATGTAGCTCGACTTGTTGAACAGCCTAAGCTTCAATAGGTTCATGACAAACTTCCACAAAGTAAGTAGCACAATGTCTCCAACAATACAAGTAGCTCACCAAGATGCAGATCTAGCAAAATTTTTTCCCTCTCCCCCAGGAACTCAATGAAATGGAGACCATTGCTTCCTAAGGAGGGAGTATTGATCTAGGTGGATATCGGTGGCCACCCACCTTTTTCGACTGGCTCAAAATAGTTTTCTAGCAATTTTGGAAATTTACTATTTTTAGCAGGTTTTAACTTCCGGGGCCATATTGAGGGCCTAAATGAAGGTTTTTCAAGTTTGAGGTTCTCAATGATAGACAAAGGAATGATTGAGCCCCAAAAATTAATATCCTCAAATATGCCTTTCCAACGAGCTATCATACGCCTAAAACGGAGATCGTATGCAAAAGTTACAACCCCAGGAAGTTGATGTACTAACTTACCCAAACGGGGACCACATGACTTTTGGCGCTTCATCTCCTAGGGTTAGGTTTTTGGATGTCTAGGGGTTTTGGAATTCTTTTTTATTGTAAAAGGGCCTTCAGAGCCTCTCA
The DNA here is from genome assembly GCA_009831015.1 of Picea engelmannii. NCBI lineage: Eukaryota > Viridiplantae > Streptophyta > Pinopsida > Pinales > Pinaceae > Picea > Picea engelmannii. Next base: position 68,056 of record ML782796.1, read on the forward strand.
TTGTAATCATCTTCTTGCGAATGCGAGTAGCCGTCACATCTCTTCTCAGAGATAAGCTGCCACCATTCTAGCGAGTCTTTCACTCTGTATTTTTACAGTCTCTGTACATTTTTTTCATTAATAGAAATTGTGTATTACTGTATCTCAGTATTTATGGTTTCATCTATGATATATTTTTATTATATTATTGGATATACATGATATCTCTGTGCATTTCTTTATTATATCTCTGCTCTCATTTCATGCCGAAAATAATCTGAATCAGTGGTATCGGAGAAGGCTACTCTTGATCGTTTTTTTAGTGCATGTCCTCGACGAGGTCCGATTATAGAAATTTGGGTCTTGATTTTGTCTCTCTTGAAGAAAATCTCTCTCACACACCCAAGAAATTCTCAATGGTGGAAGAAAAGAACAATGACACAACAAACGATCCTATCAATCTGTTGCTTGAGAAGGCTCTCACGCGACAGAGGGGCGAAATGATGGAGAATTTTTCCCACATCCTTAAATGCTTGTTGATAACATCAAAGGAATATTCATCAAGCGATCACTTTGGAGACACCTCTCCTTTCAAGGTACAAGTTAATTTTGATATTCCTATATTAGAACGATAGATAGATGCAGAAGCCCTAGAAAAATGGTTAACTCTGCTAGAAGGTTATTTCTCTGTTCACAATTTTTTCAACAAAGAAAAGATCACCTTCACACTCCTTAAATCTCTCCCTCAGGTCAAACATTGATGGGAAAATTAGTGGGAGAAAATTTCCATAGAGGAGTCTGGAATATATGGGGATGATCCAACTTGGGATTTTTTTGTGGATGCGGTAAAGCAACAGTATTACCCTATTGTCAACTATGAGGACCAATACATGAGATGGACCATATTGCGGCCAGAGAGGGGCCAAGCAGTTCCAGAGTTCACCAATACCTTCCATACCTTGCGCACCAAGTTGGGTATCAAAGACTCCAAATGAAATTTGGTTTTGAAATACTGTGGGGCTCTACACAGATACATCCAAACTGAAATCGATTTTTTGGTAATCTCATCACTCAATGTTGCCTATCGATATGATTTTAAAATTGAGAAGAAATTTAAGCACCAGAAAAAATGGTATTTTGGTTCTGCAAATCCACAACAACCAAAGTATGACAAAGACTTACCTAAAAAATAGTCTCCCGAAAACCAGTCCAAGCCACATGAAAAGAAGGGTCATGGGAAGACAAAGAAGGACACCGAAAAATGGTGTGATTTCGACAAAATCCCCTGGCACAACACTGATAAATGTATCTCAAAAAAATCATTGGTGGCTGAGATCAAAGACAAGGAGCCAAACCCTGATTCAAAATCTGATTCTAAAAATACTAGTAAAGGATAGATCATTGACACAAACCGCACTGCTATTGTCGCAACCGCAGTAATTCAACCAAAAGAACCAACAGATCCTAAAGAGGGGAAGCACCTTTTTCATTAACATATGTGGGTGAAGGGGACCCCACTGCATTTTATTGTTGATAGCGGAAGCTAGAAGAACCTCATCTCAGCAGAGGTCTTCAAACATTTGGGATTGTCGACAACACCACACCCGCAACCATACAACATCGGGTGGCTTCACCAAGGATGATAACTTCATGTCATCCAATAGTGTTGATTGTCATATGACATCCAACCCTTCAAGGAGGAGGTATTATGTGATTTTTCCCCACTGGATGTTTGTGATGTTCTCTTGGGCCAACCTATATGTGAATACGCCATGTTGTTTATGATTCTCGACCCTGTAGTGTCATTGTTACTTTGGGGGGTCATCTCTATAGAATACTAGAGGTAGTTCCAACTATTGTTCCACCTAAAAAGTGTCTTAAGGTAGTCTCTCATACTGCAAAATTTAGCTTCTTCACAATCTGTTCAAAAGGGGAACAGAAGGACACTGCAACGACTACAGCCTCACCCCCTACACCTTCTATCCAATAGAAGCAGGTCGACAAGGTTGCAGAAAAGAGAAAAGATTCATTCTACACACCTTCCTCTCATGTATCTCGACTTGTTGAACAACCTCAGCTTCAACAGGTTGACGACAAACTTCCACAAACTAAGGAGTGCCACGTCTCCAGCAATACAAGCAACTCACCAAGATGCAGATCTAGCAAATGCTTTTCCCTCTCCCCTAGGAACTGAACGCAATGGATACCATTTCTTCCTAAGGAAGGAGGATTGATCCAGGTGGATATCGGTGGCCACCCACCTTTTTCCACTGGCTCAAAATAGTTTTCTGGCAATTTTGGCAATTTACTATTTTTAGCAGGTTTTAACTTTTGGGGCCATTTTGAGGGCCTAAAAGAAGGTTTTTCGATATTGAGGTTCTCAATGATAGATGAAGGCATTATTGAGCCCCCAAAATGAATCTCCTTTATGATACCTTTACAACGAGCTATCATATGCCTAAAATAGAGATCGTATGCAAAAGTCACGACCCCAGGAAGTTGATGTACTAACTTACCCAAACGGGGCCCACATGACTTTTGGCACTTCATATCCTAGGGTTAGTTTTTTGGATGTATACAATTTTTGGCATTCCTATTTATTGTAAAAATGCCTTCAGAGCCACATTGTAATCATCTTCTTGTGAATGCGAGTAGTCGTCGCATCTCTTCTCAGAGATAAGCTGCCACCATTCTAGCAAGTCTTTCACTCTGTATTTTTACAGTCTCTGTACATTTCTTTCATTAATAGAAATTGTGTATTACTGTATCTCTGTGTTTATGGTTTCATCTATGATATATTTCTATTATATTATTGGATATATTTAATATCTTTGTGCATTTCTTTATTATATCTTTGCTCTCATTTTGTGTCGAAAATAATCCAGATCAGTGGTATCAGAGCAGGTTGCTCTTGATCGTTGATCATTTTTTCAGTGCATGTCCCCGACGAGGTCCAAGTATAGAAAGTTGGGTCTCGATATTGTATCTCTTGAAGACAATCACTCTTGCACACCCAATAAACCCTCAACGGTGGAAGAAAATAAAAACAACGGAGCAGACAATCCTATCAATTTGTTGCTTGAGAAATCTCCAACGTGACAGAGGGACGAAATGATGGAGAAATTTTCCCACATCCTTAAATGCCTGTGAATAGTATCAGGCGCATATTCATCAAGCTACCACTTTGGAGGCACCTTTCCTTTCAAAGTACAAGTTAATTTTGATATTCTTGTATTTGAAGAACAGATAGATGCAGAAGCCCTAGAAAAATGGTTAACTGTGCTAGAAGGTTATTTCTCTGTTCACAATTTTTCCGACAAAGAAAAGATCACCTTCTCACTCCTTAAATATCTCCCTCATGTCAAACATTGGTGGGAAACTTACTTAGAGAAAACTTCCCCTGAGGATTCTGGAATATATGGGGCTGATCCCACTTGGGATTTTTTTGTGGATGCGGTAAAGGAACAATATTACCCAATTGGAAACTATGAGGGCCAGTACATGAGATGGACCACACTGTGGCAAGAGAGGGGCCAAGTAGTTCCAGAGTTTACCAATACCTTCCATACCTTGTGCACCAAGTTGAGTATCAAAGACTCTGAAAGAAATTTGGTTCTGAAATACCATGGGTCTCTACACAGATACATCCAAACTCAAATGGATTTTCTAGACATCTCATCACTAGGTGTTGCCTATCGATATGTTGTTAAAATCGAGTAGAAATTTAAGCACCAAAACAAATGGGATTTTGGTTCTGCAAATCTGCAACAACCAAAGTATGATAAATATGTCCCTAAAAAACATTCTCCCGAAAACCAATGCAAGCCACATGAAAAGAAGGGTCATGGGAAGATAAAGAAGGACACTAGAAAATGGTGTGATTTCCACAAAATCCCCTGGTACAACACCGATGAATGTCTCTCAAAGAATTCATTGGTGGCTGATATCAAAGACAAGGAGCTGAACCCTGATTCAGAATCTGATTTTGAAAATACTCGTAAAGGATAGATCATTGACGCAGACCCCATTGCTATTGTCGCAACTGCAACAATTCAACCATAAGAACCAACATATCCTAAAGAGGGGGAGCACCTTTTTCATTCACAAATGTGGGTGAATTGGACCCCACTGCATTTTATTGTGGATAGTGGAAGCTAGAAGAACCTCATCTCAACAGAGGTCATCAAACAATTGGGATTCTCAACAACACCACATCCACATCCATACAACATCGGGTGGCTTCGTCAAGGAAGAGATCTCTGTGTCAGCCAACAGTGTCGATTGTCATACAACATCCAACCCTTCAAGGATGAGGTATTATGTGATGTTGCCCCGCTGGATGTCTGTGATGTTCTCTTGGGCCAACCATATATGTGGAGACGCCATGTTGTTTATGAGTCTCGACCCCATAGTGTCATTATTACTTTGGGGGCTCATCTCTATAGAATACCAGAGATAGTTCCAACTATTGTTCCACCTAAAAAGTGTCGCAAGGTAGTCTCTCATACTGCAAAATTCATCTTCTTCACAATCTGTTCAAAAGGGGAACAGAAGGACACTGAAACCACTACAACCTCGCCCCCTTTGCCTTCTATCCAACAGAAGCAGGTCGACAAGTTTGCAACAAAGTGCAAATATTCCTTCTACACACCTTCCTCTCATGTAGCTCAACTTGTTGAACAACCTCAACTTGAACAGGTTCATGACAGACTTCCACAAACTAAGTAGCGCGATGTTTCCAACAATACAAGAAACTCACCAAGATGTAGATCCAGCAAACGCTTTTCCCTCTCCCCCAAGAACTCAACAAAATGGAGACCATTTCTTCCTGAGGAGGGAGGATTGATTCAGGTGGATATCGATGGCCACCCACCTTTTTCGACTGGCTCAATACAATTTTCTGACAATTTTGGCAATTTACTATTTTTAGTAGGTTTTAACTTTCGGGGCCATTTTGAAGGCCTAAATGAAGGTTTTTCGAGATCGAGGTTCTCAATGATAGTCGAAGGCATGATTGAGACCCCAAAATTAATCTCCTCTATGATACTTTTCAAACGAGTTATCATACCCCTAAAACGAAGATCGTATGCAAAATGTACGACCCCGGGAATTTGATGTACTAACTTACCCAAACAGGGCCCACATGACTTTTGGCACTTCATCTCCTAGGGTTAGGTTTTTGGATGTCTAGGGTTTTTGGAAATCCTGTTTATTGTAAAAATGCCCTCATATCCTCACTGTAATCATCTTCTTATGAATTCTAGTAGCTTCCACATCGCTTCTCAGAGATAAGATGCCACCATTCTAGCGAGTCTTTCACTCTATATTTTTACAATATCTGTACATTTATTTCATTAATATAAATTGTGTATTACTATATCTCTGTGTTTATGGTTGAATCTATAATATATTTCTATTATATTATTGGATATATGTGATATCTCTATGCATTTCTTTATTATATCTCCACCCTCATTTCGTGTCGAAAATAATTCGGATCAGCGATAAGCATGTATTTTGTGTTGGGATTGCCAAGGACACAGAGAGGAAGTGATTCCATATTTGTGGTGGTGGACAGATTTTCAAAGATGGTACACTTTATCCCATGCTAGAAGACCAATGATGCAATGCATGTTGCGAATTTATTTTTCAAAGAAGTGGTGGGACTCCATGGATTGCCCAGGAGTATAGTTTCAGACAGGGACACCAAATTTGTTGGTCATTTCTAGAGGACATTGTGGAAAAATTTGGGGACAGAGCTATCTTTTAGTTATTTATATCATCCATAAACGGATGGATAGATGAAAGTGGTGAATAGAATCGTAGGAGATTTGCTAAGGGGTTTGGTCACTGAACACCATAGTCAGTGGGATCAGATTCTAGAATAAGTCGAGTTTTCATATAATGACTCAGTGAACAGGAGCACTGGGAAAATTCCATTTCAAATTGTGTATGGAATGAATCTGAGAGGAGTATCAGATTTAAGAGACCTAAAATAGAGAGAGTTTAGAAGCATGGTAGATGAATATTTCACTGTAGAGATGCAGGAACTTCACAATCAGATCCAGGAGTAGCTGAAGAAGAGAAGAAGTGAATAAAAGTGCAAAGTTGATCAACATAGGAGGAAACTTGAATTTGAGGTTGGATATCAAGTCCTAGCAATCTGAGGAAAGAGATATTCCCAAGGGGAACATACAATAAGACAAAATTGAAAAAGATAGGGCCATGTAAATTACTAAGGAGGTTTGGTGATAATGATTATGAACTGGAAATGCCAGAAGATGTGGGTATATCACCCATACTCAACATTGCAGACCTGTATCCTTACCAGAACGATGGAGTCAAAGGATCTGAATATCAAGGGAGGATCCAGTGGGAGAAATATATGCATGTAGTAGATAAGATGCAATGGAAAAGATCATAGATCAATGAGTTGGTAATAAGACTAGAAGGAAGACGTATTTTGAATACTTGGTAAAGTGGAAAGAACGAACAATAGAAGATGCTAGTTGGGTTAGTGAAGCAAAGATCCAGAAGCATGGAAGATCGGTGCAGGAGCTCATGGACAGGAGTCCATGAATGTTTTAGCCAAGGGAGTATGATGCAGGAGCATCACTAGCAAATCATAAGCGTGGAAGACAGTTGGGCTCACTAGCGCACATTTTGAAATATTTTGAATTTCAAAGATCAGTGTATTAATGAAATATCTAGAAAAACAAAATTGAGTTATGAACTTATTTAATGATCGGAGGCTCGAACATCACATAATATCGATGGGGAATGTATTTTGTTTTATGAATCATATCATAGTATAGATCTAGAGCTTGTTCTCTTATCTTTCTGACTCAATATTTATTGTAATAGATATGAAGTAGTTGATAACAATTAATTTCTATAGGATAACATAGAGTAGTTGGAGGGAAAGGCTCGAAGAGAAACTCTTTCTATCAGTATTTGTAATATTGCCCAGTAAGGGTTATTGATAGCTGGTGTTGAAAAGTTGTTGATAGAAGATAGCCAGTTGTCAACATATGAATGTATGTAAGTTTCAGTTGAATGAATATAATAGAGGAATATTTCTCCAAAGGTGTATTTTTATGTGTCTATCTAAATGAGTGAACAGTAGAATTTATGTTATTTTTCAATTCTCTGTTATTTCTTATTCTTGAACCTATGACCACATTTTATTAGTTGAATGTATGATTTGTTGTGAGGGATATATAAGTATCAATCATTTTCTCTTCATTGAGTGAGTGAAAGGTGTGCATAGTGTCCACAAGGAGTACGTGACTGATTTTGTTTCGACTCAAAAGATTAGAAGAGATAGTGAAATTATGTCTTCAAGGAGTGCATCAACATCTGTAAGGAGTGCATGACAGAGTTTTCATACTCGAAATATCAGGAGGGATAGGGTGATTTCAGTCACGAAATATAGAAGTAGTTGAAAAATAGTCGCAAGGAGTGCAAAAATCCTCCACAGTGGAGTCGACTGTAGAAGAGGATCTATTGCAAGGTGTGCACGGATCAAGGTTCGACTAAGTGTCAAAAGAAGTGTTCAGAGGAACCTGAGGAAGTTAAATATTAGGAAGGACAATGATGGAAATCTTTAGGGGAAGAAGTTCTTGAAGTCTTCACTGAAATTCAGTGAATGAGAGTTTCATTTTCGGAGGAAGGCGAATTATTTCAGACCATTAGATATGGTAAAGCTACACGGAACATAGTTGTGGATTGTTTCGGTACTTCAGATTTCAAAAATTTTGAGGACTTGAAGAAATAAGAGTCGCGAAGTCTGAAGTCGATATTCAATATTATTTGTTTATCCTAGAAGAGCACATGGCAATGGATTACAGAGTTCGAAAATCAGAAGATCAGAGGTTTGTGGGTGGAATGCCTAGATTTTCGTGAATTCCGAACCATAGTGGGGCCGAAGAATCTAAGGAGACGCATGGCGATATTTCGGAAGCTCGGAGACAAGCGCTTCCAGAAAATTTGAGGGAAGGATTTGGGATATCCCCAAAGCCCGAACCGCGAAGAGGTAAAACCATGGTCACAGTCGTGGTCATTTGTGAAAGAGGCTTGTGTGTGTGGGTAGAGTAGTTTTGAGTTCCTGTAGGGACCCAAGGAGTCCCTCCAACCCAGTATTTCAAACGATCCAAGACTGAGAGGTCGAGAAACCCATTGGAGGTAAGGGGGTTTGCATGAAGAAGCTACATGAAAGTATAAATAAGAGGCAAGGATCTCTCATTTTAATCACACTTGAGAATATTGAATATCTACAAGTGACTGAGGTAACCAAAGGATATATAATCCTAATTTTAGAGGGAAGGTGAAGTAAACAAGGCTGAAATTCAAGGGACGATACATTCTTTTGATGATGCTTTCTAAGGTATGTTATTACAGTTCATCTCACAATTTTTGCAATAACATTTTTTCTAGAATGATTCAGACTATGAAATTGGGAGGTCATTGAGGAAACATAACTGAGCAGATTTGGAGCAAATTTCATCTTGTGGTTCGTTGTATTTTTGGAGTTACACTCCATGGAAAATAAGGTTTGTGGCTAGTCCTCAAACTAGTCTAAAACAAATGTTTCAGGTAAAAGCATCATAAATTATTCATAACAGATCCAAATTGAGTGAGACCAAATTTGTTAATTAGAGTATAATCTGTATTATTATGTGTAGAATTTTCATATCCATACAAAAAATATTCCATGTGAGGCATGCTCTACAATTTCTCTCTCTATAATAAGACATAATTCAACAAGGTATGCCCTTTTTTCTATAACTCCTTTTCTGAGAGGTTCCAAGTAGTGACACCTATAGGAATTGGATAAAACAAACTGAAGAACATTGTGTAATATTTTCAGATATTTTTTCATTATAGGTACATAGTTATGATTATTTCAAGTTAGGGTTGTTGACTAATACAAAACTAGTCATGTGAGACTAAAGTAAAGTTTGATGAAAATGCTAGTCTCTTGTTGTTAAAGTTAAGGAAGGTTTGCAAGTATGTGATCATATACATCAGGTATATTACAAAGTTACAAATCAGATTTGGATGATGAAATTGGTGAGGGCTTTTGGTTGAGGTACATGTTGAGTACATGGTTGAGACAAGTAGTTGATGAGTTGGCACATACATGAGGTGTATATTTGATGATGTTGGTACATCTTGATGAGTCATAGTTGATGTGTAGTTGATGCATGATTGGTACATACTTGGTACATTGTTGGAGGTAGTTGTTAGTAGTATTGTTGACACATGGTTTATGGATGATGTAGCATACTTGTCTTGGTATATTATTAGAAGCACATATTGATCTTGGTGATGATTATGAGTGGTTGTGATATTCTTGGTTGATTCACATATTGGTGATATTGTGCATATGGTTGAGATTTGTCTTGGTGATTGATCTTGGAGAGTATATCTGATTTGGTTGATAAGATTGATGAGACATGTTGTTGTGATAGGTTGTTTGGACAGGTTTCTCTGACAGGTTATTTGTACAAGTTTGGTGCATGGTTGATGCACTTGTTTATACTACAGGTTGAGGTACAGGTTGGTGCATGGTTGATGAACTTGTTTATTGTATAGGTTTATTACAGGTTGTTTGGTACAGGTTGATGCATGGTTCAGGTTATTGGTATAGGTTGTTTGGTGTAGGTTGATTGGTACATGTTTACGACAGTATATCTCACAGTGATAGTGTGACAATGGTTCCATAATTATACTTCTATGTCAGGGAGGTTGGAAGGGGCAAGGACAGGTGGTTGTATCCACCTTCTGATTGTAGCCAGAGAACATAGGGCATTGTAGCCTCCTTCTAGTTGTAGCTAGAGAATTGGGGAGTTGGAGCTTCCATCAAATTATAGCCTGAGAAATTATGGGGTTGGATCCTTCTTCTAGTTGTAGTTGGAAAACAAAGGAATTTGGTGCTTCCAATGAATGTAATTCTTAAAGACATATAAGAAAAAGAATTTTTTGGTTTTCTCCCACTTTGTATTTCCACATAAAACACTGGTGTGTTGTGTATGTGTGTGATTTCTCATTTGTTCATTGTTTCTTTACTATGCAACTATTTGATGATAATGCTACATTGATATAACACTTCCATTTTATGGTGAAAAATGATTAAATTGATCTATTATTGATTCACCCCCCCTCTCATTAATCCAACAATTGGTATTATATTATGTTCCTTCAGGAAACAATTTAACCACTGGAAGGAGATCATGGATTATTCTGAGAATGGAGTACCAATGTTTAATGGTTAGAATCATTTTAAGTATGAGATGTGGAGCATAATGACAAAAGTTTTTTATAGGCACAGAGCCATTATATTTGTCTATCAGTTGTTACAATATATGATAGTTCAAAAAGGGAAAAGACTACAACCAAGAAGGAATTGAAGAAGAATAAAAAATAGCAATGTATTTCATCTGGGAATGATTACCTAATCCGGTAAGAGAAAAGGTTGGTAAATGTTCATCAACAAAAGAAATTTGGGATAAGTTACATGACATATATTCTTCACCCATCGCAAATTCAGAAAATGCCAAAGAAGATGCAGATACAAATCAAGAAGAATTATATTCACCATGTCAAACATATTCAGAAGATGAAGAGTACATAATCACCAGAGGTATGTTTTTTTTATTTAATTGTGAAAAAAACGACATCTTGAAATATAATGCCATGAAGGAAATGAGATAGAAAAACTAATTGAAAACAAAGACAATTATGAAGAAGAATTGATTAGTGGTTTAGATGAACTAAGAGAATAAAATAAGTCACTTAAGAAAGAATTGATGAAACAAAAGGAAAGTGTTCACATTTTTGAATAATCCCAACAGGGCATCGAGAACTTAAGAACTCAACTAGAAGAAGCAAGAAAGATCGAGGAAAATCTTGAATATCAAAAGAATTATTTGGAATCCAACATAACAACACAGAAGGAAGAAGAAGAAATGAGAGAGAAAATATTGACAGATCATCTTAAGTAAATAACTAACGATCTAAACCAACTTGAGGCATAGTTTGGTTAAGAAGAGAAATGACTTGAAGAAGCAATCACATTAAAAATTCATCTTGAAGAAAAAAAAGAACAGAAGAAGTCATGAAGTCTCAGATAATGAAGAAAGAAGAAGAGGTTGCGAAGCTTGAAGAAAAAGTTGTCACATTGAGAAGTAAAATCGTTAATCTCAACAAGAATGTTGAAGAGAGAAAACCATCCACATCAGTTATAGAGAATGAAGAGAATCACTCTAGGTTTCCAGAAAAGAAGAATGAAGAAAATAGAAAGAGTTATTGAGAAGTAAACAAACGAAGGAATCATGGTCAACCAAAATCTAAGAAAACTATTGAAGATACATCTTCAAGAAGACCATCCCTGTTCAAGCCACAAAGAAGATTCAATCATGATCATGAGTAGTCAAGGAAAAATTTCAAAAAGACTAAACCTTAAAGAATATCATTCACTCCCAGGTATGAAAATTTATTTTATGGTCATTGTTTTTATTGTACTAATTTTAGACATAAGGTTGCAGATTGCAGGGATTATAAAAATGTTCAAGCAAGAAATGCCTATGTGACCGCACATAAAATTTAATGTTACAAATGTCATAACTATGGACACATAGCTAGTGATTGTAGAAGCATGATCGATACTTCCATGAAATAGAGCATTGATATCAGATATAAGAAAGTATGGATAAAAAAAAATGAAGAACATGTGAACAAGAAGAGGTGCCAGAGATTGCAATATTGGAAATAAAACGAGATGAAGAAAATTCTACAGAGAGAAAGAAAGAGTCAGATACAGAAAGGTTTGGAAAATAACTGAAAGAAAAGAAGGACAGGTAAATAAGGAACATGTTCAAGAGATTTTACTTTTAGGCATTGTAGTGAAAGATGAATCCATAGACAGAAAGAAAGAAGTCAGAGCTCAAAGGATGATGAATCTACCAATGAAGATGATGATAAATATACCAATGAAGATGATGATGAATACACATTAGAGAATGAACTATTCCGAGACATCTGTCTTAGAGACTCCTAGGTAATATGAATATTAGACATGGGGACTCTATGCGATAGTTGTGACAGATGAAAGAACCATCCTTCAAGCAACTTGCAGATTTTGAGAAGATAGATCCATAGCAGTCAGTTAGTAGATGTACAGTTTGATAGATTAATCAAGACTTCATGATAGTATAGTGATAAATGGGTCAACATTATGGACAATTGTCCAAGTAGAGTCTTGGACAATATGGAAAGAGATGGATTTGTAAGAACACCTAGTTGGTTTAAACATATATATGATAGTGGAAAAAAGCATGGATTCATAGATTGGTTTAGAGAGTGGTTCATAGCGAAAGGAACATTATCATAATGGATGATAATTACACAGGAAATGGCTTGAACAATGCTAATGGATTCCAAATTGACAGATATTTTTTGGACACATGGAGTTCATACAATAATTCACATTCAAAATAAAGTAATGCTCATAAACAATAATGGAAAAACTCCCTACGAACTATGGAAAGGAAGTGCAGACAACAAACTCTACATCAAGGTAACTCAAGGTACTATTTTATTGAAATTTATGTTGATGATATTTCTTTTGGAATTACTAATGACAAGTTAAGAAATAAATTTGCAAAGGATATGCATAATGAATTTGAAATGTCATTAATTGGAGAGTTATCCTTCTTTCTGGGTCTTCAAATATGTCAAAGAAACCAAGGAAGTTTTATTTCTCAAAGTAAGTATATCAGAGAAATGCTAATGAGGTTCTAAATGGAATACTGCAAACTAGTTACCACTCCTCTGCAAACCAATTGCAAGTTGAGAAAAGATGATGATTCAAAATATACAAATCAGAGGAAATACAGGTCAATGATTGGTAGCTTACTATATGTGACAACATCCAAACCAGATGTAATGCAGGTAGTTGGACAGGTGGCACAATTTCAAGCAACACCAAAGGAATCCCATGTATTAGCAGTAAAGAGGATTTTCAGATATCTCAAATGAACATAAGATTTTTGATTATGGTATCCAAAAGGAAATGATCTATCACGTATTGCCTACATAGATGCAGATTGGGTAGGTTTCATTGATGACCGACGAAGCACAAGTGGAGCAACGTTCTACTTGGGTGCATGTTTAGTATCATGGATAAGCAAGAAAAAATCATAATTATCCTTATATACAGACGAGGCAGAGTATATTGCATCAGAAATATGTTGTACACAGTTTCTATGGATGAAACAAACTCTGACAGACATATAGGTTGAGTATGATGAGCCCATTCCAATCTATTGTGATAATACAAGTGCCATCAGTATATCAAAGAACCCAGTGATTCACTCCAAGACGAAGCACATTCCAATAAAGTATCACTTTCTACGGGTGTTTGCACTCTTCTCGTCGTTGTGTGAGCAAAAAGTGAGTGCTTACATGCCTAATTGGGCTCTCCTAGGCATGACAGCTGTAAGGTAAAAGGTTAGAAAGAAAACAACAAAGCTATTAACAAGAATTAAACAAAAACTAAATGAAACTATGAGCATAGGAACAAAAATAAAAACAAATGAACATGTACCAATATCACCAATATATAAGCTGGTCTGATTGATGAAATCCAAAGATACACAATGGAGAAAGAGGACTTGGGTCCCTTCCCTCTCCAATGGAAGGCTCTTGAGGCCCTCAACTGATTGCTCTCCTTACAAAGAAAAGATGAAATGTGGGTAAAAGAACTCCAAGCTTATTCACTCAAGTGAGGGATGAATAGCTTATGAAATGCAACTTACAATGTGTGTTGCCAAAGAAGGGGTCTCTAACAATCTCAGCAGCATAACAGTATGAAGAATTCCTTGAAGAAATGGTGGTCATTCATGGCTTTTTATAGCCAAGCATTGGGTTATTATGCAACCTCTTTTGAATGTGAAAAGGGGCTCTTTAGGGCACAATTAGGTCTTTGACCAGCCTCCCCACGTAGATTGAGCTTGGATTTGGTGTCAAATCGACTTGGGAGCCGATCCATTAGTGGTTGGGAGGCCGACCAGTTTCATAAATGCGTCGTTTGGAAGGCACGCGGGTTTTTCACCCCACAGCCACGCATATGCGCTCCAGGTACGAAGATGTTACGCGCGCGCACACCCAGTGGGTGCAAAGCGCTTTGTAATTTTTGGGCCATTTTACATAGTTTTGACCCTTTTGCTGTGTTGTGGAATTAACCTTGTGCCATGAATGACTGTTTTTCTGTGCTGACGATGCAGAGTTCTTCTCACCCTGTTCGAATGAAATTTCAGTGATAAAAACGGGAACAAGTTGCATAGAAGAACATCAGAGTTGAATATCTGGGCACAAAAGAACAAGTGGTAGACATATTTACAAAACTTCTTCCATGGGAAGCCTTTGAGTAGATTCGTGAGAGACTCAAAGTAATTTCTACTCCAAAATTAATGCTTTTGAATTCTTATCTTATATGTCTTAGATTTACATTAGGAAACACCATAAAGAGGATAGTTCATATCGGGAGATCAGTTTCAGGAAGAGTTCAGTCAGGGGGAGCAGCCACGGATGGAAAGATACCTTTTCCATTGATGACAAATGGGGAGAGATTTATTATATACAAAGGTAAATGCCCGGAGAAAGAGCATAGAGGCATGGTTCCATGGGAGTGATGGTAACAAGGGGGATCATGAGTGATATGGATTAAGTATTACATCAAATATTTTCGATCAATTCCAAAGGGTGTTACTGTTGATTATTTGGGTTGGTTGTCATTGATGTCAACCCTTGAAGAAAGTTTGATAGAAAATTCTGGTAGCACAAAGGTTTGGGTAATGGACCCAAGTTTGTTTTATGGATAATGGTATGATTTTTGATATATTTTCAGGTAATACTATTCCATATGGATAGTACATGCCATTCCATTTCTAGTGGTATGTGGAACGTCACATAACTCCTCATGGTTAGATATTTATGGCCATGTGAAGTTGGAGAAAGGTTTGGGTAATCAACCCAAGTTTTTTTGATGGATAATGGTCTGCGTTTTAATATATTTGTAGGAAATATTATTCTATATGGATAGTACATGCCATGCTATTTCTGGTGGTATGTGGAACGTCACATAACTCCTCACCATTAGAGAGTTATGACCATGTGAAGTTGGAGAACCCTCGTGAGTCATCTAGAAGCCCCAAAAGGTCAAAGTAGTCAAAGTGGTTTAAGAGATTTTATAAGGTAAATAATAAAGTTAAGTGATGAGTGTACTATAAGTCAAAGTGAATACAAAATAAATTATTTAAATAATAAATTCAATGGAGAAATTACTAAGTTACAAGTGGGTTAACCCTAAAATAAGGAAAGTGGGTTAAGATGGTCAAAAGGTAACCCCTTGAGGAAGCTACATGAAAGTATAAATAAGAGGAAAGGCTCTCTCATTTTAATTACACTTGAAAATATTGAATATCTACAAGTGTTTGAGGTAACCAAAGGATATCAAATTCAAATTTCAGAGGGAAGGTGAACTAAATAAGGCCAAAATTCAAGGGATGATAAATTATTTTGATGATGCTTTCTAAGGTATCTTATTTAAAGGTCATCTCACCATTTTCACAATAATTATTTTTTATAGAATGATTCAGACCATGGAATTAGGAGGTTGTTGAGGAAACATATCCAAGTAGTTGTGGTACAAATTTCATCTTGTGAGTCATTGTATTTTTGGAGTTACACTCCGTCGAAAGTATGGCTTGTGGCTAGTCCTAAAACTAGTCTAAAATAGGTGTTTCAAGTAAAAACATCATAACTTATTCATAACAGAGACAAATTTTGTGAGACCGAATTTTTTGGTTAGAGAACCATTTGTAGTATTCTTTTTACATGTTTCATATCCATACAACAAATATTCCATGTGGGGCACGCTCTACAAGTTCTCTCTCTAGAATAAGATAGAATTCAACAAGGTACACCATTTTTTCTATAAATCCTTTTCTGAGAGGTTCCAAGTAGTGAAGTATGGAGGAATTGCATAAAACACACTGAAGAACATTTTATACTATTTTCATATATTTATTCATTACAGATACATAGTTATGATTATTTCAAGTCAGGGTTGTTGACTAATCCAAAACTAGTCATGTGAAACTAAAGTAAAGTTTGATGAAAATGATAGTCTCTTGTTGTTAAAGTTAAGGAAGGTTTGCAGGTATGTCATCATATACATCAGGTCTATTACAAAGTTACAAATCAGATTTGGATGATGAAATTGATGAAGGCTTTTGGTTGAGGTACATGTTGGGTACATGGTTTAGACAAGTAGTTGATGAGTTGGCACATACATGAGGTGTATAATTGGTTATTTTGGTACATCTTGATGACACATAGTTGATGTGTAGTTGATGCATGATTGGTACATACTTGGTACATGGTTGGAGATACTTGTTAGTAGTATTGTTGACACATGCTTTATGGATGATGTAACATACTTGTCTTGGTATATTATTAGAAGAACATATTGATATTGGTGATGATTATGAGTTGTTGTGATATGCTTGGTTGATGCACATATTGGTGATATTGTGAATATGGTTGAGAGTTGTCTTGGTGACTGATCTTGGTTAGTAGATATGATTTGGTTGATAAGATTGATGAGACATGTTGTTGTGATAAGTTGTTTGGACATGTTGTTGTGACAGGTTATTTGTAATTCTTTGGTGCATGGTTGATGCACTTTTTCATGGTACACATTGAGGTACAGGTTGGTGCATGGTTGATGCACTTTTTTATGGTACATGTTGATTATAGGTTGTTTGGTATATGTTGGTGCATGGTTGATGCACTTGTTTATGGTACAAGTTGATTACATGTTGAGGTACAGGTTGATGCATGGTTGATGCATGATTCAAGTTATTGGTATAAGTTGTTTGGCGCAAGTTGATTGGTACAGGTTTACAAAAATATATATCACAGTGATAGTGTGACAGTGGTTCCATCATTCTACTTCTACGTCAGGGCAGTTGGATGGGGCAAGGATAGGTGGTTGTAGCCACCTTTCGGTTGTAGATAGATAACATAAGGGGTTTTAGTCTCCTTCTGGTTGTAGCTAAAGAATTGGGGAGTTGGAGCTTCCCTCAAGTTGTACCCTGAGAAATTAGGGGGTTGGAGCCTCCTTCCAGTTGCACGTGGAAAACAAAGGAATTTGGTGCTTCCAATGAATGTAATTCTTAAAGACATATAAGAAAAATAATTTTGTGGTTTTCTCCTGCTTTGGGTTTCCACGTAAAACACTGGTGTAATATGCATGTGTGTGATTACTCATTTGTTCATTGTTGATTTACTCTACAACTATTGGATGATAATGCTACATTGATATAACACTTTCATTTTATGGTGAAAAATGATTAAATTTCTCAATTACTAATTCACCCCCGCTCTCGGTAATCCAACATCCCTGACTCGATCTGGAGTCCAAGGAGGTCCATGGATGCCATCAACATCCTCAACCTATCAAGTTCCATACAAACTCAGGAGAAACTTGTCAATATAACTTGTCTATATATATATATCAAATACATAACATCATAATCCAACCACATCACCATCATAATCCATAAGAGAAACAAACAACCATATATTAAACCAGATCACTTGCATGCAAGTGTCCTCAAAGAATAATTCAAATCATGTGTGCGCAAGACATGGATGCTACATATACCCCCTCTTTTTTTAAACTTCATCTCAAAGTTTCACAGTATATGTGTAGTAAATAAAGTATCTGACAACATCTAAATGTCTAACTATCAAACAAAAATGGAAATTGTTGGTGCATATCATATGCATCCTCTCAGGTAGCCAAGTGTGGGATATAATTGTCCCACTAGACCTTGACCTTATCAATTGTTTGACACCATAGCTATTGAATGCGATGTTATAGACTACAAATTGGCTCCATCATGATTTCACCCTCGTTCAACACATGCAAGTAACCCATGTCAATCACATCTGTAGGATCACTAACATAATGTCTCAAAACAAATACATATAAACATCATGAATACACCTCCAATAATGAGGCAAGGACAATCGATAGGCCACGTGTTCCTTCCTTTCACAACTTCGTAATGTCCCACTACATAAGAGAGAGTTTATCAATCCTTCTGAACTTAATCAAACTTTGGTGTGGTTTCACCCGCAAGAAAACTTGGTGGCCAACTTCATAGTCACGGTCAATGCAATGCGCATCAACATAACTCTTATGTCGATCTTGTGCTTCTTTGATCCCTTGTATTATCATTTTCATTTTATCTTCCATTTCTTGGATCACTTCTAGTCCTACCAGGACCCTACCCTCAAGACGATCCCAACTTAAAGGCATCCGATGCGACCGCTTGTAAAGAAACTCAAATGGCGCCATCTTAATGGTGCTTTGATAGTTGTTGAAGAATGCAACTCTACCAGTGGCAAGAACTCTTCCCAACACTTTTTTTGGTCCATCATGTACATACACACCATATCTTCCAAGATTTGGTTCGTTCCTTTTTTCTTCTCATCTATCTCCAAGTGATATGCAGTACTAAAGTTAGGTTGGGGTCCCAAGGCCTATTGGAAACTAGTAAAAAATGGTGTTGTAAAAACTGATCCTCTATCAGATATGATCCTGTTAAGAACATCATACAGTATCACAATATCACTAATTAAAACTCTAGCTATGTCTAGCTCCTGATACATCATAGGCAGAGGGATAAAATGTGCACTCTTCGTCAGAGTGTCAACTACCACAGAAATTGAGTCTTTCCTCCTTTTCATCAACAACAATCCAACAATGAAGTCCATCAAAATGACCTCCCATTTCGATTGTAGAATAACATGTGGTTGTATTAATCCTGTCAGATTTCTATGTTCAGCCTTCACCTGTTGAAATTCTAGACATCTGGCCACATAGTTGAATATGTCTGTGTTCATTCCTTTCTAGAAGAATAAGGATTTAAGGTGTGCCCTCATCTTCATGAATCTTGGGTGAGCCATGTACACTGCTCTATGAGCTTCATTTATTATCAAAATTCTCAACTCGTCATTAGGAAGTACATAAATCTGATTATTATATCTCATTAATCTGTCATTTTCCACAATAAATAAATCAAATTTTGGTACCAACATGGTGTCTTTTCCGATAGTTTCCTTAACTCTTTATACTAGTGATTGTTGCGTTGTATAGTTAGAATCTTTTCTCGAATATTTTTCTGAAGAGATATCACTAAAATTATGCGTGGTCTCCAAATCAATGTATCTTCCACTTTATTCACTGTCCCTTTTATGTAGGTAATCTCAAAATCATACTCACTAAGTAGTTTTGACCAACACCTTTACCGCGCATTCAAGTCACTTTGCGTAAAAATGTGCTGCAAACCATAATGGTCAGTTTTCAATTTGAATTTCCATCTGATCAGGTAGTGCCTCCATACTCTCAAGGCATACACAATGATCAATAAATCCAAATTGTGTGTTGCGTAGTTCTCCTCATGCTTTCTTAACTTCCTTGAGATGTAAGAGATCACTCGACTGCCTTACATCAAGATTCATCCTAAGCCTTCCTTTGATTCATTTGCACATACCAATAATTCCTCGTCCCTGTCGGGGAATTTCAGTATAAACATTGTTGTCAACAACTCCTTAAGCCTTCTATATGCTTCTGTGCATTTCTCAGTCCATATAAACTTCTTGTTTTCATTCTGCAATTCCGTAATCATAATTTCTATCTTTGAAAAACCTTCGACAGATTGTCTATAATATCCTACTAAACCCACGAAGCTACATACGTCTAGTACATTTGTCTTCACAGGATAATCCCTAATAGACTCTACCTTCACTGGATCCACAACGATGCCTTCGTCAGAGATAACATGCCCCAAATGATGAATTCTTGATTGATAAAAAGAGCATTTCAACAATTTCCTTTAATTTTCTCTCTCGTAATCCATGTAGTATCAAGCATAAATGTTCCTCATGTTATTCTGTCATCTGAGAATATATCAATATGTCCTCAATGAATACTTCAACAAACTTGTCCAAGTATTTGTTGAACACCCCTTTCATCAAGCTCATGAATTATACTGGGGTGTTTGTCCGTCCCCATGACCAAACGGTAAACTTGTAGTGTCCAAACCTCATCTTGAAAGATGTAATGTACCTCAAAATTACCAAAAAAAATAAAAAAATGTTAGGTGTATTAATACTTCTTGACTCTTCTGTATCTATTCCACATAACTTTATTATTGTCACGCTAAACATATGATATAGGATTTTTCTTCCAGCGTCTCTTTGGGTCTATAGCCTACATGTACCATCAATGATACAATTCTTATCACTATATGTTTATAGGATTTATTACCAAAGGATATGTCTTTAATAAAAAACTCAACACCTTCTACTTTGTATCCAATACATGAGTACCTAAAGATTACCCAAATATAACCCTATATATTGTGTTTCTTATTTATACTCTTATATAACATGTATAAAGATTATTGGATTTATCATAGGATATAAAATGTTTACTCTATATATATACATATCATACCTATATATATATATATAGCAATACAATATAGCCTTATTCTTTTGATATCATATGGATAAGGTATAGCATTCATCACACGAAATTCTTAATGTTACTAACATACAAAATCGTCTCCACTTAATGCAGTACTTACCCCTACACTATAAATATTCTAACCATTATACATAGAGGTAGTATCTTGTCATTTTTTCTTTTAAAACTTTAACAAGGTGACTACCTAAATAGTACACACTAGTTGTAATGCAAAGGTTGCTTGGTGCACAAGTGTTTAATGTTTAAAAGGTTGGCTTCCAACTAGGTATGACAGGTCGTAACCCTAAGCCCGGTCGAGCACTTAACCCACACTTAAACCCTAAATGAACAATGTGAACACCCACTCGACCTGGTGACATGGCCCAACACTGAATGCGTTTTGGTGAGCTAGGTTAAAGGTGATGTTAAGTCTATTCATAAAAACATTAATCATCTCATCAAACAATTAAGAGTGGTCCTGTAACGTACTGGGTAATTAGGTTACCTGCCCAATGTGGGCAGGCCATGTCTGTTTAATCATATGGCCAGAGTACTGCAAACATCATATAACCATTACTCTACACTACAAAGGTTTCTAGGTGACTATTGTATCGTTTCCCTTAGGCTCTATGAATTTTGCGAAAAATTGTCCAAGTGTTAACCCTGTAATGTTTCTCTGGGTGTATGACTGATGACTTGGAGCAGACTTTCTTTTTGTAAAGAAAAAGGAAGGTGTGCAACCATCTGGTTTTCTTTCTGTACCAGGTAACCACAAAAAAATCTCTATCACTTGTGTTATTCTGTAATAATAAGTGGATAGTTTGTAATGGTAGTCATGTTCATAATTACCTCTATAATTGTTCCCTTTCGGGCTCCCGGATTTGAAGTTATTTCCTTTTTCCTTCACTAAATCTTTGAATATTGTCTAACTCCATGCTTTGTGTGGTAAATACCATTGGGTAAATCATGGTGAGTTACGATATGGTAGGGTAGCATTTCCAGTGAGTGTAAGAGCCCTTTAATCATAGTTTTTCATTCGCGATCTGTCTAAATCTTATTCGAAGCGATTTAATCTCCTGGTTCAAGATTTATTTACCCTAATATTTAAGTAAGGGCCCGTCAGCATGTCATTAGTCCATGACCTCATCCTTCGGTTTATCATTTATGCTTGTACTTTTCTTAAGATGTGCATGGCATAAATGTCACTCGAGATTCTGTGGTTAAATATTTCTCTGTTTTTCTACAACAACTCTTAATTTTGTTTTGGTTTTCACTATAGGTATAGCTGGTATACTATTATTCCTTGTTTTCCATACGATATATCTCGTAGATTCGTAAAAGGAAAATATGGGCATGAACCCCGAACTATCATCTCTCTATCTGAGAGTTCACATCCTGGAAACTTACTGTAAATTAATTTGCCTTGATTTTACACTGTGCATATTCATAATATTGTTCCTTGTGTATGCAGTAGGGTTTTTCTTACCTATGTGTGAAAAATTTGTAACTGGGCTTGTAAGAATTTCCTCTTAATTCCTTCATGTTTCACATACTTAGACAGTAATTGTGAAATTTGTAAAAGTTCCCTCTGTGTATAAATTCCACTAGAATTTATACAACATGTATTCTTATATAATATTCATCCCTAAGTCCTTTGTTCTTGAATTTGTGTTTTAAAATTCAAAAACTATATTTCTTCCACGTAAAAGAAATAGTAAGTGAAATACCTCCAAAATCCCGTCTAAATCTCCTCTATTGAACAAACTGTCTTCTACGGAAAGGGAAGTGATTTCAATAAGTTCATAACGCGTATTTTAAGGTTAAGTTTATAATTACGATTTTGTCTGAGTTTTTATTTAGCAATTCATAAGTATCATTGTTTATGGAAGAATGTTCCGCAAACTCTGTCTGTATTCCCAAATTGGAAAGGATGCACCTCTGTGGAGCATGCGACTTTATTGTGTGAATTTTAACACTTTTTTTATGCAAAATTACTAAATTTTTAGAATTGTTTTAATTTCTTGTTTATATTTTGGTGTATCAAGGTATTTCTTTCAATTACAAAAGTAGTGATGGGGCCCTATCTTCTTTTGTGAGGGTACCCATTAGCCATTCCTGAGTCGACTCCTCCCCTTTTGATTGTGGACAGATTGTCATTCAACGTTGGTGGGGAACTGCTTCTATGCAAGATTTAAGATAAGTATTATTTCACTTGATTAGTAATTATTTCCATTTGATTACTTAACACAATTTATTGAATCTATCGAGTTTCCCTTTGCAGGATTAATCAATTCAAAGGAAACAAATCAAGGGGATCAACTTGCTCAAAAAGGTATTCAAGTTCTGATATTGGTGTTTAATTAAAACTCACCAGGTTTTGTTTACTAGTGGTACAAGGTCCTTACCCTAGGGTACTCTACTATAATAATTTTGAACTAGGGTTTCATGGTTGTACGGATCATTGGTGATTTAATTCTTAATGAACATACATGTTATTGAAACCATTTGATTTTTTTTTTTAAGAATTGTAATAGCTATTGTATGTTGTATTTATATATGATCCAGGTGGATATCAGTGGCCACCCACCTTTTCCAACTAGCTCAAAATAGTTTTCTGGCAATTTTGTCAATTTACTATTTTTAGCAGTTTTAACTTCTGGGGCCATTATTGAGCCCCCAAAATGAATCTCCTTCATGATACCTTTCCAATGGGATATCATACGCCTAAAACGAAGATCGTATGAAAAATTTATGACCACGAGAAGTTGATGTACTAACTTACCCAAACAGGGCCCACATGACTTTTGGCGCTTCATCTCCTAGGGTTAGGTTTTTGGATGTCTACGGTTTTTGGAATTCCTGCTTATTGTAAAAATACCCTCAGAGCCTCATTGTAATCATCTTCTTGCGAATGATTAGAGCCATCATATCTCTTCTCAGAGATAATCCGCCACCATTCCAACAAGCTTGTTTCCGCTGCATTTTACAGTTTCAACTTATTTCATTATTGAATAGAAAACTAGTTTTACTATATTTCTGTTATTTTGTGTTAAGAAACTGTTAACAATCTATATTCATTTCATTCTGTTCATAAAATTTGGATCAGTGGTATCAGAGCGTTCTACTCCTTATCATCTTAATGGATGTCCCCAACGAGGTCAGAGTACAAAGAGTTGGGTCTTAAGCTTGTTTCTCTTGAGGACAAAAGCTATAGAATGCCCAAGAGACCTCTCATGGAAGGAGAAAATAAAAATGACGGGACAAGAGATCCTTTCAATCTGTTTATTGAGGAATCCCTCATGCAACATAGGAACAAGATGATGGATAGTTTTACGCAAGTCCTTTGGCCGCTACCAACAGGTGACACATATTCTTCGAGCATAGGTGCCACCCCCTTAAAGGTACAAATAAACTTTGATATTCCTATATTTAAATGTCAGATAGACGTAGATGTTGTACACAAGTGGTTGAATCTGCTAGAATGGTATTTTTCTATCCATAACTTCTCCAATAGAGAAAATATTACTTTTGTGCTCCTCAGAGTCATTCCCCATGTCAAATATTGGTGGGAAACTTTCTGTGAAAAAAAGGAAACAGAAAAACCCTCATTATTTATAGTAACAACAACCTGAGATTCCTTCAGGGATTCTATTAAGGAACAATACTACCTTGTCATAAGTTATGACGACTTATATACCAAATGGAAAACACTGCGGCAAGAAAAGACAAAGCAGTGCCAGATTTCACAAATACCTTCCATACCTTGTGCACAAAGATGGGCATCAAAGATTCAGAGGGACATCTTCTACTCAAGTATCATAGTTCTCTGCACAGATACATCCAGACTGAAATGGAATTTCTAGACATCTCATCATTAGGTGCGTCCTACCGATATGCTATAAAAATTGAGCATAAACTCAAACAAAAGACGCGACAATTTGGGCCTGGGAACCCCTCACAAAAAAATCCAAGAAAGGGTGACCCCAACCCACAGAAAAAGGGACAGAGAAAAGATGGATAGTATCAGGACAACCAGTCCATGTTGTAAGAAAATAAGGACACTATAAAAACAAAGAAAGATACCGAGAAGTGGTGCGACTTCCATAAGAGCCTTTGGCATAACACTGTTGATTGTCGCTCTAAGTAGTCGCTGGTGGCCAAAGTGAAATCCTCTGAATCATATGTGGCTTTTGACTCTAAGACAAAACCAGAAAGAGGAAGATGAATCATTGATGTGGAACCTAGTGCCATCATTGCTACCACCAAGCTCCAGCCTGTTGAACCAGATGAGCTAGAAGAAGGAGAGCGCCTCTTCCATTCAGACATGTTGGTAAAAGGCACCCCATTTCACTTCATCGTTGATAGTGGTAGCCAGAAGAACCTCATCTCTGCAGAGGTCGTCAAGCGGCTGGCCCTGCCCACAATGTCGCACCCACAAGCTTACACCATTGGATGGCTCAACCAAGGAAGTGATCTCCACGTCAACCAATAGTGTCGACTATCGTACGACATCAAGCCCCTCAAAGATGAGGTATTGTGTGATGTTTCTCCTCTCGAAGTTTGTGATGTTCTTTTGGGACAACCTTATTTATGGAAATGTCATGTTATATATGATTCTAGGCCTCATAGTGTTATTATTACTTTGAATAGGAAATTGTACAGGATACCTGAGGTAGTCCCACCTAGTCCTATTTCCTTGATCTCTGCTAAGAAATGCAAGAAGGTCATCTCTCAAACAGGGAAGTTTGTCTCCTTCATGATTCTCTCTCAAAATAAGCGAAAGATCACAACCACATCCAGGGTCTTTGTGACTGACCTCTCCACACAGCATAAGCAAGTAGATAAGGTCATGGAAGAATACTCAGATATCATCTCCTCACCTATCGGGGTACCTATACACTGCCAGGTCAAGCACCCCATCGATATGACCATTGACGCACTATTTCCCAATGGGTCAGTCTATATTAGCTCTGTGTTAGAGAATGAGGAGATCAAGTGACAAATCCAAGAACTACTCCATAATGGGAACATCCATCCTATCTCATCACCTTGTAGGAGCCCAATCATGTTGGTATAGAAGAAATATAGAACCTGGGGACTCTGCATTGATTACTGGGCTCCAAATAAAATCACAGTTAGAAAATAGGTACCCAATTCCCCGAATCGATGACCTCCTTGATCACCTCACAGGGGCCAAATACTTCACTAAGATTGAACTAAAGTCTGGATACCACCAGTTCCCGATAGAACATACAAATGTATGGAAGAAGACCTTCAAGTCAAAGGAAGGTATTTTTGAATGGTTGGTCATGTCCTTTGGTTTGAAAAATGCTCTGACCACTTTAATGAGGATGATAGATGATATCCTGCGAACATTCACCAATATGTTTGTAGTGATGTATCTGGATGACATTCTCATTTACAATAAGACTTGGGTCGAATAGTTGAAGCATATTCAACAGGTTGTGCACACCCTACGGCAACACAAGCTATACTCCAACTTGGAAAAATGCTCCTTCGACATGGACAGGGTCCATTACATGGGCTACATCATTGATTAGCATGGAACACATGTGGATCAAGACAATATCCAAGTCATCCATAACTTTTCATCCCCAACCACACTCATTGGGCTTTAGAGCTTCTTGGGCCTTGCCAATCTCTACTGCAGATTCGTGTTGGGATTCTCCCATATTGCATGGTCCCTTAACCAAATCACCAGGGGTGGTGGTAAGGTGAAATTTGTGTGGGCTCGGTCCCAACAAAAAGAGTTCGATGATTTGAGGCAGTCCTCGTGATCAACCCCAGTAATTTCACTACCATACCTGTCGCATCCCTTTGAGATTGAGACAGATGCTTTAGAATATGTTGTGGGCATCGTTCTCACTCAGCACGGCCACCTTGTGGCCTATCATAGTGAGACACCATCTGATGTTTCCCGTAAGTACCCTACTTATGAAAAATAAATGGACTCCATTATGCAAGACTTCCCCCAGTGGAGACATTACATTCTTGGGAAGGAGACATTCATACAAACTAATCATAAGCCATTGTAGTTCATGTAGACACAAGGAAAATTGTAGAATGACCACCATCAAAAGTGGTCCACATACTTGCAACAATTCCACCTCAACATCAACTATAAAACAGGAAGCACCAATCATGTCGTTGATTGCCTCAGTAGACCACCAGTCACGACACTCGACATGGTACTAGACTCTTGTGACCATGAGACCTCTGTATGGCCCCAACTCTATGAGACAAGCCCATAATTCACCACCACCTACCAAATGTTGGGTGCAAACATAGTTGTCTATAATTTCTATATTTAGGATGGGTTGATGTGTCATCTAGGCCATATTTGTGTTCCATCAAGTGAGAGAGTGAAGTTGATCTCAGAATCCCACTACAGTCAGGTGGCAGGACACTTCGACATCGAAAAGACAATCGTGATTCTACAGAAACATTTCTATTTGCCGAAACTCCGACAAGAGGTCAGCAGGTATATCAGGTCCTGCACTGCTTGTGCTATTGCCAAACCAACCACTAAGAAATAGGGCTTGTACACCCCTCTTCCTACTTCTGATAGACCATGGGAATCCATTTCAATGGACTACATTTCAGGCCTCCCATCCACCAAGCGGGGAAATCACCATGTTTTTGTGGTTGTTGATCACTTTTCTAAGATGGCGATTCTGGTTACATGCAAGAAGAGAATCGCAGCAGAGGCCACTGCCAAGCTCTTCTTTGAATGAGTCTGGGTACATTTTGGACTCCCACAAACCATTGTCTCAGATAGGGACAGTCAATTTCTTAGTACATTTTGGTCGAGCCTCTGGTCACTACTGGACACCAAGCTAACCAAATCCACGACCTTCCACCCCCAGACAAATGGCCAAACTGAGGTTGTAAATCAAATGATTGTGCATATCCTTCACATGTATAATTCAAATCACCCTTTTACATGGGATGAGAGCCTTCTCTATGTCCAACATACCTACAACCGAGCCCTACATAGCTCAACCAGCCACAACCCCTTTTAGGTGGGGTTGGGATTCCAACCATTGATTCCCATAGATGTTGCACTTCCCCTTGCAGTCACCTCAACCGATTCATATCCTGTTCCAACTAAAGCTGACAAAGACACTTGGTTCATTGCGAGGATCCAACACATCTGCCAATAGGTTTAGGATATCCTACAGAAGTCCAATGATAAGTACAAATAGCACCATGATCAACATTGAGTTCCACATAAGTTTTAGGTGGGCGAAAAAGTTTGGTTGCACTTGCAGAAAGAATGCCTTACATGACCCCATCAAAAGTTTCGACCACTCCATTATGGGCCATACACCATCACCAAGGCCATGGGGGATAATTATTTTGAGCTCAACATTCCTCCTTTCCTTGGCCTGCACCCAGTGTTCAACATGGATCTCCTTCGCCCTTATTTCCCACCATTATTGGACACCTTAGACGTAGCAGAACAGATGACACCAACATTGCTCAACCCCAACTGCATACAATAGGAATACAACGATCATATTGTGGACACACATATCAAGGGAACTTGACAGGAAAGGATCCATCTTTATCGAGTCATCAAAGCAGGGCACCTCCTGCACTAAGGCAAGTGGCTCACCCGAGGAAAAATTTAGAAATTTCCTCATATGATGGGGGAACTCAATGTAATGGATAAAATTTCTTCCTATGGAGGTAGGATTTATCCAGGTGGATATCTATAGCCACCCACCATTTCCAACTGGCTCAAATCAATTTTCTGGCAGTTTTTGCAATTTACTATTTTTAGCAGTTTTAACTTCCGGGGCCATTTTGAGGGCCTAAATGAATGTTTTTATGGATCAAGATTATTAATGATATACTAGAACATTATTAACCCCCAAAATTAATATCCTTGACGATACCTTTCCAACGATCTATCATATGCCTAAAACGGAGATCATATGCAAAAGTTACAACCTCGAGAAGTTGATGTACTAACTTACCCAAACGGGGTCCACATGACTTTTGGCGCTTCATATCCTAGGGTTAGGTTTTTGGATATCTAAAGTTTTTGTAATTCCTTCTTATTGTAAAAATGCCTTTAGATCCTCATTTTAATCATCTTCTTGTGAATGAGCCCATCCGTCACATCTCTTCTCAGAGATAAACCGCCACCATTCCGGCAAGCTTGTTTCCACTACATTTTACAGTTTCAACTTATTTCATTATTGAATAGAAAACCAGTTTTACTGTATCTCTGTTATTTTATGTTAAGAACCTATTAATAATATGTGTTCATTTCATTCTTCTCATAAAATCCGGATCAATATACCATTGAAAATATTTGTTTATAGGCCTGATGTAATATAAGGACTGTTAGTTTTACAACTTTTGTATGATCTGATCAATGGTAAATACTTATATTCTCATGTAGTTGAAGGATCAATATAATATTTCTTTATATGAAAACAACATATGTTTGTACAACTCCATGTATCTATACATGCATCTATATATATGTATTTAGTTATAGAGACATATATAAGTCATAAAAAAAATAACTATTCACTCTAGCACTTCCTTTACATGAAATAGATGAGTATATCTACATGCATATGTATAGTCATGATTTAGGTATAAATCACATCACAGGAACTCATCCTTCTACTAATAATGGTAATCAATAGATTTTTATACATTCAATCAATCATTTATATTTTCACTAACATCACATAAACCCATTACACCTCTAACGATTTGTAATCAACATAATTTTAACCAGAAAATAAGTAATGGTGCTTATCTGAATACAACTAATGCTGGAACACAAATGGAACAACCAAGTTCCACCCAACCATAGAACAGAACAGCCAAATTACTTTCTCTATTCACCCCCTAGCCTGACCATGAGTCCATAAGGGAGAATTGAAATGATCCTCTTTTGCTACAATCCTCCTTTCTGATTAGAAAATTCACTTTTATCACACTAAACAATGTTCATAACAACAAGTAATATCCTTTCTCCAAAATACTAATAATTGTCCTACCTCCTCCATATGTTGTATATCGTGAGCATCTTGTGCCTAGGCCTTTTTCCTTCCTTGGGAATTTTCGGAGAATTACAAATCCATAATTTTCAAGGGATTCTAGTGGTTAAGTTCCTCATTTTCCACTTGTAAAAATCATCCCTGAGGTAACTCAAGTCTATTCCCCACTCATGGAGTCATGGACAACTATTTTCAACCTGGCTGCTCCATTTGTCTTCCAACAATTAATATATAAAAATATTTTTATTTTACATGTGTCACAATCCAAGAGTTAGTTGGGCAAATCATCCTTTCCCAATAGTCATAAATAATTAATTACAATAATCAAATTCCAAATTCGGATTTTCCATAAATGGAAAATTGTTTCCGAATACGAATTTGGAAAAAACGGAAATTTATTCCTAAGTGCACATAGACTTTAAAGGTTAATTATTTTGGGGGATATTACATCCTCTCCCCCTTGAGTACAACATTATCCTCAATGTTCATTCCTCTCTCAGATTAGAGTTGGATAATATTTCTACAAAACTTCCTCCAATTCCCAAGTGACCTCCTCAGGACTAAAGTGCTTCCATTAAACTTTTACCTGGGCGATGGATCTGTTTTGTAGTACTGTTTATTTCCTATCTAGAATGCATATAGGTTCTTCTTGGAACTTGCCTTATGGTTCCACCTACATGATGTTCCAATCGATGATGTGAGTAGGATCATGAATATATACTTTTTCAACAAAGAAACATGAAAAACATTATGACCTTTTAAATTTGCAAGGAGTGCAATTTGATATGCTACGGGTCCAATTCAAGCTAATATCTCGAAGGGGCCACAAAACCTGGCACCAACGTTTCATAGTTTCCTAGATTTAGTGAGATTCTCCTTTCTTTGAATTTCAAATACACGTGGTCCCTAAATTGGAATTCCTCATATCTTCTTTTAAAATCTGCGTAGCTTTTCTGTCTATTATGTGCCTCTTTTAAATTCCATTGTACCTTTCTTACCGTTTTCTCCATTTCCTTGAGAATTTCTGGTCCCATCATAAGTCTATCAACTGGGTTATCCCAGCTAATCAAAGTTATACATTTTTTGTCGTACAGTACTTCGAAGGGACTCATCTTAGCTAATGTCTGATAGCCATTATTGTACGCAAATTCCACTAAGTCTAGGTATTCCTCCCAGTTAGTTCGTTTCGTTCTCATGTACATTTTTAACATATCTTCCGCAATCTGATTCATTAATTCAATTTTCCCATTTGTTTGTGGATGGTAGCTTGTGATGAAATTTAGGTTAGTATCAAACCCTGCAAACATTTTTTTCCAAAACGATGATGTAAATTTGGCATCTCTATCCGAAATCACCATTTTAGGAATTCCATGCAATCTGGATGCTGGTGTTCAACCTTCACCTGTTGATAATATAGGCATTTAGATAGGTATTTAGTTATCTCACCTTTCATGTTAGGCCAATAAAACAACTTCCTCAAAGTTGTTACCATTTTCTAGTATCCCGGATAACCATAATATGGATTTTTGTGCACTTCATCCAAAATTGTTAGCTTTAATTCAACATAATTTGGTATGTACAGCCTATTTTTGAATCATAGCAGTCCATTTTTATCCAAACTCAGATCTGTTTTGTCCAAATTTTCTGCATTTCCTTGTAAATCTGCTACTGTTTTGATGTATTTTTCGTCATTACAACTTGCATATTTTATTCTTTGTTCAATGGCGTTTTCTGCTCTGCTAATAATTATCTCAAAATGTCCATTACTTCTCCTACTTAAGGCATCTGTAAATTTGTTTTCTTTACCCTTGATGTCTCTTACTTCGAAATCAAATTCACTCAAGAAGGCCATCCACCTTGCTTTCCTTGCGTTAAGATCTGGTTGGCTGAATAAGAATTCCACACCAATGTTATCGGTTAGCAAAAGAAATTTCCTTCCCATTAAATAGTGTCACCACATTTTTAGCACATGAATTACAACTGTTAATTCCAATTTGTGTGTGACGTAGTTTCGTTCACGTTCTTTTAGTTTACGTGATTCGTCATAGATAATGTTCCCTTCTTGAGTTAGGACACCTCCCAAGCCTTCTTTTCTTGCATCTACATAGACGGTAAAGTATTTATCATGGTCTTCTACCCTTAAAATAGGTGTTGTAGTTAACAATTCTTTCATCTTATTAAATTTGTCCTGACATTTCTGTGTCCAAGTAAACCTTATTCCCTTTTTCTGTAGGGATGTGATTGGGTATGCGATCTTTGAGACCCTTCGATAAATCTATGGTAGTAACCGATAATTCCCATAAATGACCTAATGTCATCCACATCCTAATGGATAGGCCATTCCATGATGGCTCTTATCTTCTTTGGGTCAACTTCAATACCTTCTTTAGATATTACATGTCCTAGATACTATATCCTCTTTTGGTAGAAGTAACATTTGTCAAATTTTGCATACAAATTTTTTTTCCTTAAGGTATGCAATATTATTTTTAGACGTTCTTCGTGTTCTTCTTCCCTTTTTGAATAAACTAAAATGTCCTCAATAAATACCAAAACAAATTTATCCAAATATTGACTAAATATGCTATTCATCAAACACATAAATGTTGCTGGTGTGTTAGTAAGACCAAACAGAATAACAAAAAACTCATAATGTTAGTACCTCGTCCTAAAAGTTGTTTTACTTATATCGTCATTCTTTATTCTGACTTGGTGATAACCAAACCTTACATCTAACTTAGAGAAAATCTTTTTTTCTCCCACTTGGTCAAACATGTCATTAATTCTGGGTAGAGGATACTTATTCTTAATCGTCGTTTTGTTTAATTGTCAATAATCAATACATAATATTAAATTCCCATGTTTCTTTTTAATGAAAAGGACTGGTGCTCCCCAAGGCGAGACACTTGTTCTGATGTATTCTTTGTCTAATAGTTTTTTTAGCTACATTTTAATCTATGTCAATTCAGGTAAACTCATCCTATAGGGTGCCTTAGATATCGACATTGATCCGGGTAGTAGATCGATAGAGAAATATATATCTCTTCTTGGAGTCAGTTCTGGTATGTCTTCCACAAATAAATCTCTAAACTCATGTAGGATAGTAAAGTCTTCTAGACTGGGTTTATCCTTATTTTCTAATAGATTAGTTACTTGGATAGCATAAATTTTCCAAACTTTGTTCATGCATTTCTTAAACTACATGGCTGAAATCTACCTAACTGAAACTGTTTTTTTGATACCTTGTATTCTTCTAACTGTGTTGTTTCCGTCTCTGTAATTAAGTGACTTTTCATAAAATTTCAAAATTACTTCATGTTTCTCTAACCAGTCCATCCCAATGATTATATTGTAAGATCCCAAAGGTAAAATATTCAAATTTAACTTTGTATTTTGGCCATCTAAACTGAGTTCACAGTCAGAAATGAAATTTGTTACTTTTCTCTTAGTCCTTGTTGCTAGTTGCACTAACCAGGATTTAACATGATTTACTTTCTTAATCTTGTTTGAATCAACTAAACCAGGAGTAACATAATTGAGACTAGCTCTTGGGTCAATTAGAATAGAAATACGACTATTATTAACTTTACCTTCAACCTCCACTATAGTGGATTGATGATTAGCTTGTCGGCCATCTACAATTGTATTAATTATGTGCATGATTCTGCCAACATCACCTACTGTAGAGGCTTCGTGCAGGTTATGGAATTTCATCCTTGTTGTGGAGGTTAAAAATGGATAGTTCCTCCTTAAATGATGTTCTCCACACTCCCAACACTTTAATGATTCCTTGGGGATGTCCCTAAATTCCTTTTTTCCCATATTAACTGGTCTACCTGCCCCTTGGGTATTCTGGTTGTTAGAATGAGAATATCTCCTTTGGAAGTTCTTTTCCATATTCTAGAAAGGGGCTAGTTGGAAGCCTTTCTTCCATTGATTCATTCTGTCTTGTTTCTTATCCTTCCAAGATTTGGGAATTTCATACCTCTATTTGTACAGATCATAACACATCCGGGCCTTTCTAAAAACTTCGCTTAAAGTTTTGGGATTTTCAAATTCAATTTTGTCCTTATAGGACTATGGTAGGAAGCTTAGGAATCGTTGTATTTTTACTTTGTATTCCTTGATGTATGGCACAAATCTTAATAATTCAAGAAACTTGCTTATGAGGTTGTCCATGGTCATTTTTCCAAGTCTTAGCTCATAAAATTCTTTGGTCTTTATTTCATAATAGCTTTCTGATAAATATTGTTTCCTGAATTATTTCTTGAAATATGACCATTCCATTTGTTTCTCTTTTAATCTCTTGGCCAATTTCAGGTCCTACCACCAGATACTCAATTTTCCCTTCAGGTTATAAATGGTCATTTTGACTTTCATGTTAGTAGAATAATTATAAATCTGGAATAACTTATTTATATCTAGTAACCATGCTTCAACCTCCTCCCCTGTCCTAGAATCTTCATCAAAGGTGGACGATTTTATCTTCTTGAATTCACCTTCCAGGTGGTCCACCTATTTTATTTTCCTTCATGTGGTTTTTTTATTGTTTGTTGTTGGTGTGCCTTCAGAAGAACTGTTCTCATTTTCTGCTATAGGACCAAAATTTTTGGAGGCTCTTTTGATGACTTATTCTTCCTTGTCATTATGTT
This sequence comes from Picea engelmannii, assembly GCA_009831015.1. Classification (NCBI taxonomy): domain Eukaryota; kingdom Viridiplantae; phylum Streptophyta; class Pinopsida; order Pinales; family Pinaceae; genus Picea; species Picea engelmannii. Next base: position 102,342 of record ML782796.1, read on the forward strand.
TTGAGATCTTCTTTGTTACTATGCTGTGCAACAACACTTCATTTATTTACTGTTGGTCTTTGTGTTCTTTTTTGAGTTTCTCATTATCTTCCTTGAAAACTTGCAATTCCACGATAAGGTTCCTCATTGTTTCCAGAACCTGGGTGGTTGAACTTCCTTCATTGTTATGTCTAGTTTCTTTAGGAGGTCCTTGATTGAGATTCTCTTCAATTATGATCACCTCTTCATTCTGTGATGCCATTATCACAACAGACCAAAATGTTTATGTTTGTAATAGTAAGAATTTTTGTTAGTTTTTCTTTTAGCAGAAAAAAAAAATGTACTAAACTAACTTTGGCCTTGCCCTGAGGTCCAAGTGTTGTAACCTTAATCTCTAATACCATATCTAATGTACCTCAAAATTACCAAAATAATTTTTTTTTGTGTTAGGCGCATTAATACTTCTTGACTCTTCCCTATCTGTTCCACGTAACTTTATTATTGTCACATTAACCATATAATATAGGATTTTTATTATGATGTCTCTTTGGGGCTATATCCTACATGTACCATCAATGATAAAATTCTTATCACTGTACATTTATATGAGTTATTACGAAAGGATCTATATTTAATAGAAAACTCAACACCTTCTACTTTGTATCCAATACATGAATACTTAAAGCTTACCTAGATATAACCCCATATATTGTGTTTCTTATTTATACTCTTATATAACATGTATAAAGATTATTGGATTTATCATAGGATATAAAATATTTACTCTATATATACATATCATACCTATATATACATATAGCCATACATGATAGCCTTATTCTTTTGAGATCGTATGGATAAGGTATCACATTCATTACATGAAATTATTAACGTTACTAACATACAAAATCGTGACCACTTAATACATTTCTTACCCCTACTGTATACACATTCTAACCATTGTAAACAGAGGTCATATCTCGTGAGTTTTTCTTTTAAAACTTTAACAAGGTAACCACCTAAATAGTACATGCTAGTTGTAATCCAAAGGTTTCTCAGTGCACAAGTGTTTAATGTTTAAAAGGTTGGCTTCTAGCTAGGCCTAATAGGTCGTAACCCTAAGCTTGGTAAAGAACTTAACCCACCCTTAAACCCTAGCTGAACATCGTGAACACCCACTCGACCTGGTGACATGGCCTAACACTGAATACAGTTTGGTTAGCTAGGTTAAAGGTAATGTTAAGTCTGTCCATAAACACATTAATCATCTGGTCAAACAATTAATAGTGGTGTTGTAATGTACTGGGTAGTTATGTTATCGTGCCCAATTTGGGCATGCCATGTTTGTTTAATCACATGGCCAGAGTACTGCGAACATCCCATTACCATTACTCTGCATTGGGAAGGTTTCTAGGTGACTATTGTATCGTTTTCATTTGGCTCTATGCACTTTGTGAAAAAATTCCCCAACGTTAACCCTATAATGTTTCTCTGGGTATATGACCGACGACTTGGAGCAAACTTTCTCTATGTAATGAAAAATCAAGGCGCGCAACCATTTGGCTTTCTTTCTGTACCAGGTAAGCCTAAGAAAATCTTTATCGCTTGTGTTATTCTGTAATAAGAAGTGGATAGTTTGTAATGGTAGTCATGTTCGTAATCACCTCTATAATTGTCCCCTTTTAGGCTCCCACATTTGAAGTTCTTTCCTTTTACCTTCACTAAATCTATGAATATTTCCTATCTCCACACTCTGTGTGGTAAATACCATTGGATAAAATGTGGTGAGTTACGATATGGTAGGGTATCATTTCCAGTTAGTGTAAATTCCCTTTAATCATAGTTTTTTATTTGGGATCTGTTTGAAGCTTATGCGGGGCGATTTAATCTCCTGGTCTAGATTTATTTCCCATAATATTTAAGTAAGGGTCGTCTGGCATGTCATTAGGCCATGACCTCGTCCTTCTGTTTATCGTTTATACTTTTACTTTGATTAAGTTTTTCATGGCATAAATATCACCCAAGATTTTGTGGTTAAATATTTCTCTGTGTTTTCTACAACAACTCTTAATTTTATTTTGGTTTTCACTGTAGGTATAATTTGTATACTATTATTCCTTGTTTTTCATACGATATATCTCCTAGATTCGTAAAAGGAAAATATGGGCATGAACCCCGAACTATCGACTCTTTATCTAAGAGTTCACATCCTGGAAACTTACTCTAAATTAACTCTCCTTGATTTTACATTGTGCATATTCATAATATTTTCCCTGTGTATGCAGTAGGGTTTTTCTTACCTATGTGTGAAAAATTCGTAACTGGGCCTGTAACACTTTCCTCTTAATTCCTTCATGTTTCACATACTTATACCGTAATTGTGAAAGTTGTAAAACTTCCCTCTATGTATAAATTCCACTAGAATTTATACATCATGTATTCTTATATAATATTCAACCCTAAGTCCTCTATTCTTGAATATGTGTTTTAAAATGGAAAAACTATATTTATTCCCCATAAAAGAAATAGTAAGTGAAATACCTCCAAAATCCCGTCTAAATCTCCTCTATTGATCAAACTGTCTTCTACGAAAAGGGAAGTGATTTCAGTAAGTTTATAATGCGCATTTTAATGTTAAGTTTATACTTACGATTTTGTGTGAGTTTTTATTTAGCAATTCGTAAGTATCATTGTTTATGGAATAATGTTCCACAAACTCTGTCTGTATTCCCGAACTGGAAAGGATCCACCTCTATTGAGAATGCGACTTTACTATGTGAATTTTAACACTCTAGTTATGTAAAATTACTAAATGTTTAGAACTTTTTTAATTGCTTTTTTATATTCTGGTGTATCAAGGTATTTCTTTCAGTTACAAAACTAATGATGGGGCCCTGTCTTCTTTTGCAAGGATACCCATTAGCCATTCCTGGGTCCACTCCTCCACTTTGGATTATGGACATATCATCATTTAATGTCGGTGGGGAACTGATTCTATGCCAGCTTTAAGCTAAGTATTATTTCACTTTCTTAATAATTATTTCCATTTGATTACTTAACACAATTTACTAAATCTATCGATTTTCCCTTTGCAGGATTAATCAATCTGAAGGAAACAAATCAAGGGGATTGCCTTGCTCGAAAAGGTATTCGATTTCCAATCTTGGCATTTAATTAAAACTCCTCAGGTTCTGTTTACTAGTGGTACAAGGTCCTTACCCTAGGGTACTCTACTGTAATAGTATTGAACCAGGGTTTCCTGGCTGTACGGATCATTGGTTATTTAATTCTTAATGAACATACAGGTTATTGAAACCATTTGAACAAGTTTTTCAAGAATTGTAATCGCTATTGTATCTTTTATTTATATAACATTAAAAATCTATGTTTATAGGCCTGATGTAATATAATAAGGACTGTTAATTTTATAACTTTTGTATGATTTGACCAATGGTAAATACTTATATTCTCATGTATTTCAAGGATCGATAGAATCTTTCTTTATATGAAAACAAGATATGTTTGTACAACTCCATATATATATATATATATATATATATATATATATATATATATAGAGAGAGAGAGAGAGAGAGAGAGAGAGAGATAAGTCAGAAAAAAAATAACTATTCACTCTTGCATTTCCTTTACATGAAACACATGAGTATATCTACATGTATATGTACAGTCAAGATTTAGGTATAAACCACATCACAGGAACTCATCCTTCTACTAACAATGGTAATCAATAGATTTTAATACATCCAATCAATCATTTATATCTCCACTAACATCATATAAACCCATCACACCTCTAATGATTTGTAATCAACATAATTTTAACCAGAAAATAAGTAAAGGTGATTATCTGAATAAAATTGATGCTGGAACATAAATGGAACAACCAAGTTCCACCCAATTGTAGAACATAACATCCAAATTACTTCCTTCGTTCACACCCTAGCCTGACCATGAGTCCATAAGGGGGAATTGAAATGATCCTCTATTTCTATAGTCCTCCTTTCAGATCAGAAAATTCCCTTGCCTCACACTAAAAAATGTTCATAAAAGCAAGTAATATCCTTTCTCCAACATACTAGGCAGTGTCCTGCCTCCTCCATATGTTGTATATCATGAGCATCATGTGCCTAAGTCATTTTACCTCCTTGGGAATTTTCACAACTTTACAAATCCATGATTTTCAGGGGCTTATAGTGGTCAAATTCCGCATTTTCCACTTGTAAAAATTAGCCCTGAGGTAACTCAAGCCTGTTCCCCACTCATGGAGTCATGGTCAGTTTGTTTCAACCTGGCTTTTCCATTTGTATTCCAACAATTAATATATAAAAATATTTGTCTTTTACATGTGTCACAATCCAAGAGTTAGTTGGGAAAATAAAATCCTTTCCCAATGATCATAAATAATTAATTACAATAATCAAAATTCAAATTTGGATTTTCCATAAATGGAAATAAATTTCCAAATACGAATTTTCCAAAAACAAAAATTTATTCCTAAGTGCACATAGACTTTAAAATTTAATTATTTTTAGGGATATTACAAAAGAGGTCTTAGGAATATCCTCCTTTTTAATTCGTAACTGGTGATAACCTGATCTCTCGTCAATATTCAAATAGACTATCGTGCCTTTCATTTGATCATGAAAATTGTCTATACATGGCAACAGATACTAGTTCTTGGTCATTTCCTTTCTCAATTGACGATAGTCAATGCAGAGTCTCCACGACCCATCCTTCTTCTATATGAAAATAACAGACTCGCTCCAAGGTGACTCACTTGGACGTATAAGTCCTAGGTATAGAAACTCTTTTAGTTTTATTTCAACTCCTGTGACTCTAGGGTCTAATAAGGCATCCTTGCTATCAGTTCATTTCTAGGTTTTAAGTTGATGGTAAATTCCAACTCTCTTTTTGGAGACAACCTGGTAACTCTTCTGGGAATATGTCTACAAACTGTTGTACTATTGGAAGGTTTTCTAGTCCTTCCACCACACCCTTGTCATTCAATGCTAAGATTGCATATAGCTTGCACCCCTTGAGCATAATATTCCATAGTTGTAGGGAACAAATGAACCTTAGGGAGACTCCTAGATTTCTTCATACAATCACTCATCTATGTCCCTCATCAACGATCAACTCAACCATTTGATGTTATAGTTGAGTATCACCTCATGCAATTGCAGCTAGTCCATACCGATCACAACATCATAAGATACTAAGATCGCTACATACAGGTTGGCCTTCGTGAGAAAATATCCTAGGTTAAGGCTATAGTCCATAACCTTTCCTCCAACCTTTTGCTTGGCTACCAAAGCCATTTCCATGTAGCTAAAATCATCCTGAACATGCAGAAATAGGTCTAAACAATCATTGTTGTGGACAACGTGGATGTTGATATGGTGGTCCTCTAAAGGGAGTTCCTCATTGACAAGTTGGTTATTGCGGCGTCATGAATGTGGATCCTCATGATGTATCCTGATACATTGATGTATGTTGGTCTAGTATCTGATTATGCTGCGCACCTGACATCGTCCGTCTAGTTGGTCTTGCAGGAGCCCTGACTTGACCCCCACTGATCAACTCTTCCTCATATATGAGGGCCTTCTTGGCTGCATCGTGCAACATCTGAAGCATTAGGATCCTCACCTTTGCATGAATGGGGACGTTAAGGCCGAACACAAACTTTTTTACCTTGATCTTCTTAGTGTTCAGTTGTGGAGCATACCTAAAAAGCTCCATGAAATGAGCCTCTTACATGGGCACCAAATGACTACCCTATCACAAGGCATTGAATTCATTGAGCTAGCGCTCAATGAATTCCTATGAAAATAACTCTCTCGGAATCGCTTCTCGAACATTTCCCATGAAACTTCTTCAACGAACATGGTCAATTATGGTAGGAGTGTCTTCCACAATAGAAGAGCGCTCCCCTTCAGTTGAAGCACATCTCCTTGTTCTCCAACCATGCCTCTGCAGCTGCACCATCTATGGCACCCAAGAACTATGGAAACTTGACCTTCTCAAGTTCTCGATGAACACTACTAGTACCATATGGGGCATGTTTTGGACCCTCAGATGGTACATGTTCCCTGACCTCATCTCTATCTAGACGGTAAATCAAGGCCTTAGATATCCTCTGATAGGATCTCATCAACCCAACCACATCCTGCATAGAAATTTGTTCATGCCCAATGACTTGTTCTTCTCCTTGTCGGTTGGACCCCTCTGACATGGCTGCTACTGGAGGCATCACACCTCCTCCCCTAGAACTATATTGTGAACCTTCGCGACATCCTCTAACCATTATTACCACATGGACAAGTTAAAAAAAAAAATTAGCGCTAAGTTATTAATCGAGTGTAAAATAAAATTGAAGGCGTGACGATCCACAATCATAGGGTTGAACCATATTTGATACCATATGTAATGGCCCTCTATTACGCCTAAGAAAAAGTGAATCACAAAAAGTAAATTTTTTTTACCTGTGTTAAGAAATTAACATCAACACATGATCACAATAACACCTAATCAACAACATCATAAGTAAAATCAATACGAGCTACTCATCATGGAAATAAATAATGACACATTCAATGCATCAACGAAGAATAGTGACACATAAACATAAGTAGCGTAGCATATCATCACATTATAATCATCTTGAAAGGATTTACAACATGTACAATCAGATAATGAATATAAAATGACTACCTTCCCAACCTACCCTGCAATGTTAGGACCTCCAAGACACATAAGCAAAGCTCAATCCTAGGTTCCAATTTATTTTAACCATTTAAGGTATCGGGGCTGGTGACTATTTTGAGGAACAAGGAGTTGTCTACATCCCACTATCAAACAATTCCAATCATCAACTAGATCCATCCATCAATCCTATTCATCAATTAATCATGGCGCAAGGGTAATCGATATCATTATCAATCATACATCAATAATTAAATATTCGTTGCATGCAAGAGTAAACAATTCTAAAACAATCACATGTCGACTTAAGTAAGGTGCAAGATAAATCTAGTCACTAAATCAATCATATATCTCATAAATTCATGATGCTAGATTAGTTAACATTTAAATTCAAGGTGCAAAAGAATAGTGATGAAGCAATCACACACCCACTTAAATTAAGGCGTGCAAATAAATTTTGTTACTAAACTAATCATGCATCACCATTATTTCAAGGCACATGGGTAATCAAGCTAAATCATTTTAAATCCATTGTTAATCCAATGCGAAAGTAATTAAATCATTTAATCACAACATAATCCATGGCGCAAGGTAAATTTATAACTCAATCATTCATCAATTATTAATTATTCATTTCACCAGAGAAAACTATTGATTTATATCATGGAGCAACCAAGCTATCTACTCAACCAATCATACATCAATTTAAGGGAAGAAATAGTAAATTATACACATATTATTATACATCAGTGTTTTTCATAACGCAAAAATTCATCAACATTTATATCATGGCACACGAATGATTTATTTACTTAAGTAATCACCCCTCTACATTTTCAAGGTGGACAAACAATTTAATTGTTAAATTGATCACACATCAACATTAATCAAGGAGCTCATTCAATCAAATCACATCCAAACATTCAATATATCGATTTTAATACATGACAAAAATAAGTATCAATTCCAATTCACACGCAAAGTAGTCATGTTTTTCAATGAGGCTTACAATTTACATTGTAAAGTCCCCAACTTAGGTGCTATTAATCTAAAATAGTCTTTCAACAATTTAATTCATAATCAAGTAATTTCGATACATCACCTATAATGCATGTGCTAATAGACTTATTTCATTCATTTATGAATTGACCTCAAAATAAATCAAGCATTCAATAAAGCCTTTTATTGACAAGTCATAGATATCTAAAGTGCTCATTAAAATTAACATTGAGATATAAAATGACACTTTACAACTAATATTAAACTTGAAGACTTCTAGACATCATAAGGAAGAGGATACATATAAAACTATGTGATCGCATTGAAAGAAGATATATGTCTTTCAATATTACTAACTAAAATCAAATGAAACTAAAGGACACTCCAATGTGCATGGAATCTTCTAATGCCAAAAAAACGTGTAGGAATAAGAAAAAGGAAGGGACTTAATAAATCAGAGACATGGAGGAAAATGTAGATTTGGTAAATTCCCCCAACAACACAGAGATAATGAGGAAAGTTATGGGAAAAAATTGTGAGAAACACGCAGAGATAAAGAAGGTAAAAAATCATGCTGGTTCCCCCACAAACTAGCATGTTTTACACACAAAAACCGTAGAGATGAAGATGGTAAAAATGCATGCTAGTTTCCCCCACAAGCTAGCACGTTTTACACAAAAGAACACGAAGATGAAGATGGTAAAAATGCATATTCTTTTCCCCCATAATATAGCACGTTTTACACACAAAAACGCAGATATAAACATTGTATAAACACATGTTGGATTCCCACACATTCTGAGCACATTTTTACACCAAAAACGCAGAGGTAAAGAGGCTAAAAAATCTTGCTAGTTTTCCCACAATTTGAACACGTTTTTACACCAAAAACGTCGAGGTAAGGAGGGTAAAATATCTTGCAAGTTTCCCCCATAGTCTGAGCACGTTTTTACACCAAAAATAGAGAGGTAATGAGGGTAGAAACTCTTTCTAGTTTCCCCCACATCTTTAGCATGTTTTTACACGAAAACACAGAGGTAAGGAGGGTAAAAAATCTTGCTAGTTTAACCTACAGCTTGTGCACGTTTTTACACCAAAAACGTAGAGGTAAAGAGGGTAAAAACTATTTCTAGTTTCCCCCACAATTTGAGCACATTTTTACACCAAAACTGCAGAGGTAAGGAGGATAAATTTCCTGGGCATCCTTCAACAATAACACAGAGGTGGAATGTGCATTGGAAAAGTAAAACTTTGTTGGAGAGTGAGAAAAAACGTGGGTAAGGATCAGGACAATTTTTTATCAGTTGCGGATCAATTTTAGGTGGCAACAACCTCATTAGAGAAAAAATTCAATTTGGAAAAAAAAAGTGTTATGGATCGGATAGTACAATCTCAGGTTCAAATTAAAGGGAAGTGATCAAATATTTTGTATGTAGACATTCAAACTCAGATTGAAATTAACCATACAATGATCAAACATTCTGTATGTAGACATTCAAGCTCAGATTTGAAATTAACAATGGTGGTGGTCAAACATTTTTATATGTATACATTCATCTTAGATTTACATTAAAATTGGCAGTGAAATTATTAGGAATCTTCCTCTAGCATTTATAAAATAATCTAGGAGCTTATCTCTTGATCTTAAGATCTCATATAGTTACGCAAGATAAAAAAAATAAAAAATTATACAAATTAATCCAATGCGATTACAAATTTAAATAAAAATACCATAACCGAAGGTGAGAAGTTAATGGTGATCTATCACTCTTGCACTCTGTCCTGCTCCCCGCTTGTTAACCGTGAATACCTCATCGATACCTCCCAACCAACACTAGGGTTAATATTCTTCCCCCATATCCCCCCAAGCCGTAAAGGGCCACGAACAATCACAACCAGAAAACTCTATCTCCCATCTCACCTCGCAAGGTCAAGCTACCACTCTCTCTTTTTTGAGCTCGATATCCCAACTCTCACAAGAAAAATCGGTCAAAGAAATTATGGTAGCATAACTTTATGCATACCATTCATGATCCATTCCTCTTCATAACCATTTATTTTATATATTTTTTCTTAGTGTCCACTTGCCAATTACACATGAAATTTGTTTTTTTTTAATTAATTAGGAATTACTCTCTCCCGTACACTTGTCACCCAATCCTTTAGTTGCCCCAAAAATTAACTATTTAATTTAATTAAATGTCAATTTCCCTCACCCATCCTAAAAGCGCTCCTAACATCACTCCTAGTTGTCCCTTTCTTCCCTCTATTTCATTTTTAATGGCTGATGCCTTTCTAAAACTTAGTTGTGTTTAATTTAGGAAAGTTCTTTAGTTAGATTAGACTAGATTCCTTTCTATGCTTCCACATTCCTTTTTATATTTATTTCCTTTCTTATCTTAGTTCCAATTTGGTATTCTTTTGCACACATTTATATAATTAAATCTTTAGATACAATTTTTTACTCTTTCAATTGCTAATTTGATTTTTCTTCATCCCCCATCATTTATTAAATTTATAGTTTAAATTTTTGTCTTGTTACCCAATTTAGACTTAGGTTCAAATTTTTAAACTAGGCTTAGAATTTTTAAGGAGATTTTATAATTAATACAAAATATTCATTTAATAATTATTTTAAGTTCGACCATGTCAAAAAAAATATTGCTTTCTAGGCACCTAGGTTCATTGACTCACCTTTATTAAAGATTGTGACGTTCCTTTTAAGACACACTCCATGGTCCAAGGGTTCCACTTGCCTTTATTCAAGTTTCAATTATGCTACGTGCCCTCCAAGATGCACTATGTTCTCCAAGGCTGCCACTTGCCTTTATGCAAGTTTTGTTTATGCGACCTTCCCTTCAAGATGCACTACATGCTCCAAGAGTGACACACACCTTTATTCAAGTTTTATTTACGTGGCTTGCCCTTCAATATGCACTACGTGCTCAAAGGGTACCACTTGCCTTTGTTCAAGTTTTATTTATGGGATGTACCCTTAAAGACACACTACGTGATCCAAGGGCGCCACTCGCCTTTGACTGATTTTGGTAATTGACCAAACCTTGGAGTCAATAATCCATCATGCGACATTGTGAGAGACTATGGGCCACTAAGGAATAAGGACCCCACCTTATTGTGCACCCCTTATAATCTTTGTGAGTGATTATCTCAACCTTCCCTCATGACATCCTAGATATCTCGAACTAGGAAATCGTTAACCTACAATTCGAGCCATGGCGGGAGTGCTAGTAGGTTGTGGCAGGGCTTATGCCACACCTCTCCCTCAATATCTAGTTGTGGTGCATGGATCCTTTACTCCTTATGCGAGTTATACTAGCAAGTAATCGTCATCCTTCATCCATCAATGAAACACTATAAATGATACATAATAACATCATAATATACCCGATCATATGTCACATATGAAAAAATAGAAATACCCGAACCATATAAAGTCCACTCCTTGACTAGATCCAGAGTGAAAGGAGGTCCATTAATTCCATCAACATCCTCAATCTGTCAAGTTCCCTGCACATTTAGGAGAAACCCGTCAACACCACATGTCTATACATAGATAACAAATACATAACATCATAATCCATCCACATCATCATCAGAATCCATAAGTGAAACATGCAACCATATACTAAAACGGATCACTTGCACGCAAGTGCCCTCAAAGAATAAGTCAAATCATGTGCACGCAAGACAAGGATGTTACATACACCCCCTCTTGTTTTAAACTTCATCCCAAAGTTTCACACTATATGTGCAGTAAATAAAGTATCTAACAACATCTAAATGTCTAACTATAAAACAAAAATTGAAATTGTTGGTGCATATCATATGCACCCTTCGAGGTAGCAAAGTGTGGACTATAATTGTCCCACTGGACCTTGAGCTAATCAAATTTTTGACATCGTATCTATCGAATCTGATGGTCCAGAAGGCATATTGGCTTTACTGTGATTGCACCCTCGTCCGACACCTGGAAAGAACTTGTGTCAATCACATGTGTAGGATCACTAACATAATGTCTCAAAATAGATACATATAAACATCATGCATATGCCTCCAATAATGAGGCAAGGATAGTCATTAAGCCATGGGTTCCTACCTTTAACAACTTCGAAAGGTACCGCTACCTAGGAGAGAGTTTAACTATCCTTTTGAACTTAATCAAACTATGGTGTGGTTTCACCCACAAGAAAAATTGGTCACCAAATTCATAGTCATGGTCAACGTGATGTGCATCAACATAACTCTTATTTCGATATTTCACTTCTTTAATCCCTTATCATATCATTTTAATTTGATCTTGCATTTCTTGGATCGCTTTTTATCCTAACAGGACCCTACCCTCAAGCCGATCCCAAATCAAAGGCATCTGACATGATTGTCCGTAAAGAAACTTAAATGATGCCATATTAATGGTTCTTTGATAGTTGTTGTTGTATGCAACTCTACCAGTGGAAATAACTCTTCCCAACATTTATGTTGGTCCATCATGTACATACACAACATATATTCCAAGATTTGGTTCATTGTTTCTATATTCCTATCTGTCTTCGGGTGATATGTGTGTTATAGCAAGATTTTCCTCACCATTGATATCATGCACAAAGGGCCTTTTTCCATTTCCCTATGTAGACTTATCAACCCCTTTTTGTTAAATTCAGAGCCAAATATATATATTTTTCCACATATATTCTCCCTAACTTCTTTGCAAGATGCGTACACGCTTGTTGTTCCACTACGGATTGCGTATATCGATATTTGTGCCAAAAAATACAAAACGATGTTAGGTTTCCATGTCACAACAAAAAATCTCTGATCTTTGGCCTTCCATATACTGGAAACGTTCCGACTTGACCCTTCATTTTCATTCTAGAGGCTATAAGAGCACAATTTCGAGCTATGGAAAAGGAGGAGAAAGAATTCAACTTTGAGAGAAAAGTTACTCTAGAGAAATTACTTCATATTGAGTCTACATCCCTTTGTCCCTCACGTCTGAACACAGTGTTCAACCCCCAAGCTCTTTCCTTATTGTCAAGAGGACTTCATTACCTCTTTTCTATGAGCTTTCCTTTGGTGGAGGATTGAAGTGGTGGAGACCCAGTTGGAATGAACTTGGTTTCTTGGTTTCAAACCATGACGACCCGAAAGTTTGTAATTTTGATACTTCTGTTGATCAATTATTAATAGAAATAATCCTTTCCCGTCCTATCGATATCTTGAAAATATATGATTATTATCCATGGGCATGTTTGTAATGTTTATTAAAGGATTGTACTATCTGATTTGCTAACTCATTGTATATATTGTCACTATATACTTCCATCGCTTGTTTTTTGAGAACTTCTTACAGGTGTAAAGCTTTGGGTCAAAGTGCTCAACAGTGGAACGACATCAAACGATTGGATCGAGGTAGTCTTCTTCCTCATATTTCACATTAGTTTATATAGCACATGTTGGAATTGATTTGATTTCTGCAGTCATACCTGTCTGTTGTGGTTTACCCTTGGCCATAGAGATTTTTTCCCTTGTAACAAAATTGGCGACTTCACTGGGGATAGATCTTCCTTCTAAGGGTTGAAGTATTTTTTCTTCTTACATTGGTCTTTTTCCTTTGTGTTTCTTGTCGTATCACTGTTGGAGATAGTTTGCTCACTTTGGGTCTGATTTTTTCATCCTTTTACCCTTGCCTAGACTTTTTTTTAAATTTATACGCCCTTTTTACTCTGAGATTTGTGTATACACGCTTGTTGTCCCACTGCAAGAGGTGTATATACGCCCTTTTCTCTTGAACAGTCTCATATACCACTTCCCCTTTCTTTTTTGCCTGGTTTGATGATTGTTGGATAGGTTTTGAGGATCACCAAGCCTTCTTAGGTCTATGTGGTTCCTATTGAGATTATCTAGGATGATAGGAAACCTGTTTGGAGTTGAATTTTTGGGTGACGTCTTTCTCTTTGTTTTTCATTTTTTATTTGTCCTTGGTAGTTGGGTTGTCTGCTTAGCTGCTTTGTATTCTGCTCGAATGATTGTTTTTATACACAGTATAATTTATATATCAAGTCACTTATCATTCCATGCATTTTATTTTTAATATAATGAAAATACAAAAAAAATAGATATTTAGCATTAGTTGGTATTTTTTGTCTTGGAACCTTTATCATTAGCTTAGCACATTTAGCAAAAGATTTCATTTTAATTCTGAGTTGCAGAGTTAAAATTGAAGATTGTATTGCTTTTATTTAGCATATCATTCTCTGAAAAGTTAAAGTTAGGCGTTGCATTATATCTATTTTTACTTTTCATGCAGAGTAATAACACCATGAGTTTCATTTCCATACCTTTTTGAGTAATCACGGCCAATACAATTTACACTTTAAACTAAAATTGATTAGTAACTATTTTATTGTTTAGGGTGCACAAACTAGCCTAGGATTTAGTGCCTTGGAATAGGATTTTGTGAGTAAACTTCTCCAAGGAAATTAAATCAACATACGTGTCTGAGATAGGGAGTTGAGAAATCCATTATATAATTGGTAATATCAGGAGGCTCTTCTCACACCAGAGTTAAGCATGAGGTCGCATGAAGTTTGTTGAAGGGATAACCATTGGATACTCATCTAGCGTCAGAGATATTTCTATGGATTTATTCGTATTGGGGATCTTGCTAGTATCTATACCTCTGTGAGAGGCGGTACTTTCAAGGTTTTTAGCTTTGCTACCCTGCCCATACGAGAACCTAGACTTACGACTATTAGCCTATGCATCGGTTACACAGTGGTTGATTAGTTGCTTGACTTAGGTCTCTCATAGGTTACTTCCAGGGGTTATTTTTCTTGTATCCTAGGTCAAATAAGGGTCGAATAACACACAACCTTTATGGAAGATTACCTCTTCGAGGGGATTTGACCGACCAGTTGTTAAGCCTACTAGGGCTCTTATAATTGATTATGTTACCTCCAAACTTTAGCAGGGAGTCTCAGGTCCCTCCTAGATGAGGCATACCTTCTTTAGTGAGGATGGCCACTCAGCCACTTTGGCCCGTTTGCATGCATATTGGCCATTTGACTTTTGGTATGCTCTTTGACTATTAGTTGACCATAGGATTTTGTGCTGAGTCTTTGTTATCATGGATAGTGGAGTTTCTTTTGCTCCCTCATTTACTACTACCCACCCCATGATGCCTACTAATTTCATGGGGACAGACCCTTCTACTTTTTATAATGGTATGCAGAATTATGGTACTCAGTCTACACCTTGGGTCCCTAATCATTTTTCTCATGGTATGTATGATATGTCTTCACTCTTACCATCCTCTGTCTTGCCTCCTTATGCGAATACAAGTTTTGGGTCTAGGGGCATGATGCCTGCTTCTTATCCCTCTCCATTTGGTGGGAGTCATATCCTTCAAACACCTCTTATGGTAGGAGGTTGGAATCTTCCTTCCTATGAATCCACTATGCGAGAAGTAAGTTCCCAACTATGCAATCATTCTACTTATTACACTCTGTTCACCTATCCTTCTTCCACCATGTCAGTTCCTATGAACAATTTTCCCATGGCTGACCTCCATATGTCCTCTGGTGTTTCATCTGGGGGAAGTTATTTTTGTAGTATGGGCAACCCCCCTCATGAAGTTCCTTCATCTAGGGACAACATATATCCTCACATGAGTAACCCTTGTCATGTCGCTTTCTCTTTGCAAGTAGCTTTCTCAGTGTCGATGAAATTACAACCCATTATGAATTAGTATGGAGGAGGATACTATCCTAGTGGATAGGGATAGGGTGTAAACTAGGATCCTTCCTGGCCTGCAATTTCTCAAAACCAATCTTTCCTTGAACCTTGGTCTCAAATGCCACAATTCACTACCGCCACAAGTCCAATCACTGCGTGTCATACTGGCATTATATCACCAACCTCTGTTAGTCATGTTGGAGATTGCTTGACAACCTCTACAAGTCATGTTGAAGACCTGCAACAAGTTGTTGCAAATCATGCTGGGGGCACAAGTCCAATCACTATGTTTCATACTGGAATTGTGTCACCAATCTCTGTTAGTCATGTTGGAGATTGGTTGACAACCTCTATGAGTCATGTTGAATACCTGCAACTAGCCGCTACAAGTCATGTTGGGGGCACATGTGTGGTCACTACTAGTCACACTGCACATCCATCACCAACCTCTGCTAGTCATGTTGGGGATCCATCACCAACCTCTGCTAGTCATGTTGGGGATCCATCACCAACCTCTTCTAGTCATGTTGGAGATTTTCTACTAGCCTCTGCAAGTCATGCTGGGAGCATGTCACCAAACACTGCAAGTTATGTTGAGAGCATGTCACCAAACACTCCAAGTCATGTTGGGGGCATTCATATGATTGAGAATCCTAGACGTCTTATACATAAGCCTAGATTCCTTTGAAGGACTTGTGAAGGAAGTCACCTTACTTGTTTATGTCCTGTTATTGCTGGGATACCAGAAGCATGGGGCTCACCTAAGGGACCTTCGGGCTCTGAGGCATATATGGTTTCACAACACTATATTCCTTCTTTGGTTGATACAAAATTCATGCCAATGAAATCTTCGGCTGACACCCCTTTTCCTTTAGGGGTTGATGCGTCCTTTGACCTTGTTGTTTCACATTCGTCTGACCTGTGGTCATTTCGATGAAATATTTGACCGACACCTCTCCTATGTTTAGGAGTGTTGCGTCTCTTGACCTTTTTGTCTCGCATCTTTCTCAACCAATGATCATGTTGATGCAATCTTCGAACGACAACACTCCTATTTTTTGGGGTGATGCACCTCTTGACCCTGTTGTCTCGTATCCTATTCAACCAATGGTTGAGGAAGTGGTCGTATCAATGCAATATTTGATCAACCCCACTCTTCTCTTGGAGAGTGACAAGTCTAAGGAAGTGGTCATGCCAATGCAATTTTTGGTCGATCCCACTCTTCTGGTTCTGGTTCTATGCCTTCTATGCCATGTCCTTAGCATTTCTACTACTTCACCTTCTAAACAAGAGAGAGTTTTACTCTTCCTGATTTCTCTCCCTCCAAGTCCTGACGAGGTTCCCTTTGATAGGGATGGTCTTATGGGGCATCCAATGCCTCATCCTATGTCTTTTCCAAGAAGAGACATTATCCGATATAACACGGAGATGATAACCTCCCTTAGCACTTTTCCCTCCTCGTCTTGGAGAGATTTGGGTCTTCCCGATCTTGTGTTGGTTCTTCATAAGATACTAACATTCCACAGAAGGTTCGCATGGGAGCCTTGGCCTCCCCCATGAATTTCTTCCTATAATCTCCCAACGAGTCCAAGTTAAGCCTTTTTCCGACTCGTTCAAAAATTGAAAAGATTGCTGAGCGATTTGTTCCTTTCATACTTGTTAATTTGGATTTGAAAGGTCACAAGTCTTAGTTAAGCTCTATTCTGAATCGTTATTAAAAATTGAAAAGATCATCGAGTGATTTTTCCCTTTCACACTCGTTAAAATTGGATTTGAAAGATCATGAGTCTTAATTAATCTCTTTTCCAACTCGCTATCAAAAATGGAAAAGATCGTCGACTGAACTTGTCTTTTTCACAGTCGTAAATTGAATTTGAAAATACGTCTATTTGGAACAAGTTTACCCCTTTTTCACACCAAGTAGACTAAAAGATATAAAAAAGGACATTTTTTGCCATTAAATTGTGATTGCATCTCATGCCCTTGCTTGCAGTATTGAATCTTTAGCCGGTTCTCGCTTTGCATTATAAACCATGGCCCAAGTAGTTTGCATCATCAACCAAGTAGAGCCTTGTTTATATCCTTTGCAATTTGACACCCTATAGCCTAGAGGGAACATCACCCCGAGTGTCTATATCCCACATGCATTTCCTTGCATTGATCATAGGTACATTCCACTGCTGGAACTAGTTTTTCTTACTTGCGACACTCGATCCCTCCTTTGTATCATATCATTAACTTATTATGAAAAAAAATAAAAAGATGGGTGGGAAGGGAGTACTATATTGTAATTGGCAGTAGTCGTGTTGTCTTTGAACAGAGAACAAAGTTATTGAGTCTTTGCGTCATCGTAATTTTGGGTTTAACATGGCCTTAGGAAGATGATCTCATTACATAATTTTCTCTACCGACTGGTTAATCTTCCAGTCACTATAGAGAACATTATGGATGCCTCCTACATCTAGTTGTCACATCATTAAGTCTATGCTGCTAGAGTCCACCGTATGTCTCATGCTCTTGTTCAAAGGAAGTCTATCAACCTGTGTCGACCACTCCTCAGAAATCTTGACTTTGAATGTTGACCATACCCTCAATTTGTCTCAGAATCACATGATACTTTGGTCTTATGATGCACCCTGGCCCTAATTTCATCATTGGTAGGTCACCTTCAACACAACAATCGAAATTTCATCATGGGTCATTAACTAGGTGGTTTCCCTTGTGTTCGACAGTAAGACATCTATTCACACTTTGGGATTTGTGCAATGTCTTGGATGTCATTAGACGTATTGGTGATTTCCTCACATTTGTCAACAATTTTCATCATTGGTTGTTATTCAGAGGGTCTTTTTCGTGTGTCTCTTTCATTTGGCACACACAAAAGACGCAAATAGTCATTTGTTCATGAACATGTTCTTCGTCCGATCTCCACCAAATCATGAAGCTCCTGCTTTGTTCCTCATGTTGACTGATGAGAGATGCCTTAATTCTCTCCTTCCAGTAGGTCTCTTTCCATCGAATTTAGCTCATGTATTATGGATACGAGACCTAGAGTTTTATGAGTACCTTGAGGCTTGCAATCATTAATGGCAGGCTCTCTTGCCATTGAAAGATGGGAATACATTAATGTCTCCTAATGAATGGATCTCTCAAGTGTTCGACACCATCTCCTTTATTCAGATTTGTAAGAGATGTACTTGGTGCCTTGATACCTTTTTTCATCATTGGTAGGTTGTCTCGCGTTTGTTAATGGTATACCTCAATGACCGGTAATCAAATTATGTCTCATCGTGTTTGAACTCAACTCATTTATATACATGATGTAGACATCCACCATTGGTGGATTGTATTGAAGACTTGAAGAAATCACTTTGTGGACGCAACTTTCCTGAGCTGTTGCTTCCATTTCATTGGACCAGTACATATTTGACTTCAACGATTATGGGAGATTAGATTGTACTCCATGGTATTTATATATCTTCAGATTGATTTTGAGATTGGTTTCACTGGGCCTTGTTCATGACTATGACAGATATTGGCATGTAACCATATTTATACTTACCTACTCACGGCCATGAACACTTGTTGGTATATTTTCGACATGGATCTGCATTGTGTTCTTGGCAGCCATGTATGCAAAGTCAGTACATAAGGTAATGAGCAATTGATTTCGTCTAGCTAGTTCTCTACCACTCCACTTCTCGGTTATTTATAATGTATTTCGACCATCGAAGATACTCCTCTGATCTCACACATTAGGGGGCATCTATTATAGCAGGATTTGCCTCACCATTGCTATCTTGCACAGAGGGCCTTTTTCCATTTCCCTATGTAGACTTGTCTACCCATTTTTGATAAATCTAGAGCCAAATGTATATATATATCCACATATACACTCCCTAACTGCTTTACAAGATGTGTATATGCTTGCTGCTCCACTACAACTTACGTATATCGAGATTTGTGCCATAAAATACAAAATGAGGTCGGGTTTCCATGTCACGACAAAAGATCTCTGATCTTTGGCCTTCCATATACTGGGAACATTCCAAATCGACCCTTCAGTTGCATTTTGGAGGCTATAAGAGCACAATTTCGAGCTATGGAAAAGGAGGAGAAAGCATTCAACTTTGAGAGCAAAGTTACTCTAGAGAAATTACTTCATATTGAGTCTGGATCCCTTTGTCCCTCAAGTCTGAACACATTGTTCATCCCCCAAGATCTTTACTTATTGTTGAGAGGACCTCATTACCTCTTTGTCATGAGCTTGCCTTTGGTGGAGGATTGAAGTGGTGGAGACCTAGTTGGAAGGAACTTGGTTTCTTGGTTTCGAATCATGCCGACATGAAATTCTGTAATGTTGATACTTTTGTTGATCAATTATTAATAGAAATACTCCTTTCCCGTCCTATCGATATCTTGTGAATATATGATTATTATCCATGGGCATGTTTTTAATGTTTATTAATGGATTGTGCTATATGATGTGCTAACTCATTTTATATATTCTCACTATATACTTGCATCACTTATTTGTTGAGAATGTCTTGCAGGTGTAAATATTTGGGTCAAAGTGCTCAATGGTGGAACGACATTAAACAATTGGATTGAGGTAGGCTTATTCCTCGTATTGCACATTATTTTATATAGCACATGTTGGAATTGAGTTGATTTCTGCAATCATACCTATCTTTTGTGGTTTACCCTTGGCCATAGAGGGTTTTTCCCTTGTACAAATGTGGTACTAAAGTTAATTTGGATTCCCAAGGCCTCTAGGAAACTAGTCCAAAATCGTCCTGTAAACATCGATCCTTGATTGGACATGATCCTCTAGGCACATCATGCAATCTCACAATCTCACTGATAAAAACTATAGCTATGTTTGGTGCCTGATACGTAGTACACACAGGGATAAAACGTGCACTCTTCTTTAGAGTGTCAACTACCACAAAAATTGAGTCATGCCTCCTTGTCTTCAATGACAATCCAACAATCAAGTCCATTGAAATGACCTTCCATTTCAATTCCAGAATAGCATGTGGTTTTAGTAATCCTATCAGATGCCTATGTTCAGCCTTCACCTGCTGACATTCTAGACATCTCGCCACATAGTTGACTATGTTCTCCTTCATTCCTTTCCATAAGAATAAGGATTTAAGGTTTTCCCTCATCTTTGTGACTCCTAGGTGAGCCATGTATACTGCTATATGAGATTCGTTTAATATCCAAAATCTCAACTCATTGTTAGGTGGTACATAAATCCAGTTATTATATCTCATTAATTTGTCGTTGTGCACACTAAATCCCTCAAATTTTGGTACCAACATGGTGTCTAGTCTGATATTTTTGTTAACCTCTTTATACCAGTCATCATGATGCTGTATAGTTAGAATATGTTTTCGAAGATTTTTCAGAAGAGGTATCACCCAAAATATTTGTGGTATCAATGCAATGCATATGCCACTCTATTCATTGTCCCTTTTATGTAGGTAATCTCAAACTCGTAAACGCTAAGTAGTTCTGACAAAAAACTTTGTCGTGCGTTCAAGTCACTTTACGTAAAAATGTGTTGAAAACCATAGTGGTTGGTTTTCAGTTCAAATTTCCATCCAATTAGGTAGTGCCTCCATACTCTCAGGGAATACACAATGGTCAACAATTCCAAATCATCTGTCACGTAGTTCTCCTCATTATTTCTTAACTTGTTTGATATGTAAGTGATCACTTGATTGTCTTGCATAAAGATTCAACATTAAGACTTCCTTGGATGCGTATGTGAAACCCATGAATTCCTTATCTCTATAGGGGAATTTTAATATCGACGTTGTTGTCAACGACTCCTTGAGCCTTCGAGATGCTTCCGCACATTTTTCAATCCATGCAAACTTCTTGTTTTCCTTATGAAATTCCATAATCAGATTTGCTATCTTCGAAAAACCTTCAATGGACCATCGATAATATCCTTCTAAATGAATGAATCTATGTAGGTGTGGTACATTTTTTTGCACATGCCAATCCCTAATAGCCTCTACCTTCGTTGGATCCACAAGAATGCCTTCGTTAGAGATAATATTGTTGATTTTTCAATAAGCTAAGTTAAGCATGAAGTTCATTCCATTTTATCATTTAACTTAACCATAGACAATAATGTTGTAGCAACCAAGATCACAAGAAGAAACACCATGCACAAGAACACAAGAAGTGTCTTTGGAAACCCTTCTCAACAAGGGAAGAAAACCCAGCCAAATCCTTTGCTATATTCTTCAAGAGAAAGACCTTCACCACCAATAAAGACCTAGCACACAAGAGGTTTCTCAAGCCCTATAATACTAGCGCCCAAGAGAGGTGCACACCTTTTCCAAGTAGATGTACTTGATGAAATTTCCAAACTCACAAGAAGGATATTATTCCACAATGGGGAATCATCCCTTACTTATATTAGACTTGTCAAATCAAGAAAGGCGTCTATTGAATCAATAGGGCCGGCCTCTCTAAGTCACTTTATAATTATAATTATAATAATAATAATTATTATAATTAATATTAACCATATTAATTATCTTTTACATTTTTTATTAATAACATTAATGTGGGGCCAACCTGTACCCTTTACAGAACAATTAGGGTTACAAGTAGGTCTAAATCTTGAACAACATATAGAAAAGGATATGATACACCCACTAGTGCTCATCCACTAGGGGTACATCCATAAGGATGTCATAGCTCTGATTCACTGCATTACACAAAAGAACCAAATCCACACGTTCACTTGTTCTCATCCGTAGGCACATCCACTCTACAGATCTTCTTTCCCACTTCCTCACACAGGAGAATCATCTGGAGTTTTTTCGTCAAATCTGATGCTCAGAGGAGGCCAACACATCATCTTCATTTTTGTTCACATGTCAATGCACCCAAAACTTTGGATTTCACATGCTCACCTTGTGCTCAGCCATAGTCACGTCCAACTCATCAAATCACCTTTCCCACTGGATAATCATCTGGAGTTCTTCTCACTCTTTGAATGGAGGATGTCATCTCTACATTCCTAGCTCTGTCTCAGGAAAGAACCACATACCCTTCTTAGGGGATTTCTCTCAGGTTTGTAAGCTGAGAGAAAGACTCACATCGCTTCTATGATCCACACCTCATAGTTTTGTAAGATGGAGAATGTCTCACATAGTTGCATTCATCAACAAATATGCCCCAAATGATGAATCCTCAATTGATAAAAAAAGTGTTTCGATAGTTTCCCATAATTGTTTCTCTCATAATCCCTATAGTACCAAGCATAATTGTTCATCATGTTCTTCCATCATCTAAGAATATATCAATATGTCATCAATGAATACTTGAAAAAACTTTTCCAAGTATTTGAGGAACACCCCTTTCATCAAGCTCATGAATACCCCTGGGGTGTTTGTCCATCCCCATGGCCAAACAGTAAACTCGTAGTGTATGAACCTCATATTGAAAGTGACCTTAGGAATATGTTCCTCTTTAATTAAAAACTGGTGATAACCTGATCTCCAGACAATTTTCAAATAGATCGTCGCACCTTTCATTTGATCAATCAAATTGTCTATACTTGGCAATGGATATTGGTTCTTTATCGTTCCCTTGTTCAATTGATGGCAGTCAATGAAGAGTCTCCACGACCCATCCTTCTTTCGTATGAAAATAATAGGCACACCCCAAGGTGACACACTTGGATGTATAAGTCCTAGGTCCATCAAATCTTTCAGTTGCATTTCTGCTCCTGTATTGGTTCAGTCCTAGGGGTGGACTAAGGCGTCCTTGCTATTGGTTCAGTTCTAGGTTTTAATTCGATGGTAAATTCCAACTCTTCTTCGAGCGAAAAACTTATAACTCTTCTGGGAATAGGTCCAAAAACTCTCATACTACAGGAAGGTTTTCTATTCCTTCCACCATTCCCTTGTCATTCAATCCTAAGATTGCATATATCTTTCATCCCTTGCGCATAATATTCCATAGCTGTAGGGAAGAGATGAACCTTAGGGAGACTCCTTGATTTCTTCCTATGACAACTCATCTTTTTCCCTCATCAACGATCGAATCAACCACTTCGTGTTATAGTTGAGTATCACATCATATGATTCCAACTAGTCTATATTGATCACGACGTCATAAGATCCTAATATCATGACATTCAGGTTGGCCTTTGTGACAAAATATCCCAAGTTAAGGCTATAGTCTGTAACCTTTCCTCCAACCTTCTGCTTGGCTCCTAAAGCCATTTCCATCTAGATAAACTTGTCCTGAACAGGACTAAATAGGTCTAAACAACCACTTCTATGGATGACACAACTATTGATGTTGTGGTCCTTTGAAGGGAGTTCCTCACTGAGGAGCCAGTCATCAAAGCATCATGAAAGTGGATCCTCATGACGTATCCCAATACCTTGATGTACGTCAAGTTGGTATCTGATGCTACTATGCACTTGGCGTTTTCTATCCAGTCGGTCTTGTAGTAGCCCTACCTTGACCCTCGTTGATCAACTCTTCCTCATCTATGAGGTCCTTCTTGGCTACATCGTGCAACGTTTGAGGCATTAGGATCCTCACCTTCACACGAATGTGAATGTTAAGGCTGAACAAATTTTTTTTGACCTTAATCTTCTCGGTGTTCTAATGTGGAGCATACCTAAGAAACTCCATGAAACGAGCCTCGTACTAGAGCACCGAAAGACCACTCTGTCCCAAGGAATTCAACTCATTGAGATATCACTCAATGAATTTCTCTGACAATAACTATCTTGGAACCACTCCTTAAATATTTCCCATGACACTTCTTCAACAACCATGTTCAATTGTGGTAGGAGCATCTTCCATCATAGAAGAGCAGTCCCCTTTAGTTGAAATACCACCAAGCAAACTTTCATGTTGGAGGTATAGTCGCGAAGTGCGAAGCACATCGCTATGTTCTCAAACCATCCATCAATGGTTGCGTCGTACGTGGCACCCAAGAACTCAAGAAACTTGACCTTCTCGAGTTCTCAGTGAACACTATCGGTATTGGATGCGACACGTTGTGGACCCTTAGGGGGTATAGGCGCCCTGGCCTCATCTCTATCTAGAAAGTTAATCATGGCCTCAAATATTCTCTAAAAAGACCTCATCAACCCAGCCACATCCCACAAAGAAATCTTCTCATGTCTAATGACTTGTTCTTCTCTTTGGGGTTTGACCCCTCTGGCACAGATACTATTGAAGGTGTTGCACCTCCTCCCCTAGAACCACTTTGTGAACATGCGCGATGTCCTCTAACCATGATTACCGCATGGATAGGTGAAAAAAACAAAAAAATAATTAGCACTAAGTTATTAATCGAGTGTACAATATAGTGGAAGGCATGACGATCCACAATTTCAAGGTTGAACCCACTCTAATACCCTATGTAATGGCCTTCCGTTATACCTAAGAAAAAGAGAAGCAAAAAAGGTAATTATTTTTTTACCTGCATTAAGAAATTAACATCAACCCATGATCACAACAATGCCTAATCAACAAGATCATAAGTAAAAAAAATACTAGCTACTCATCATGGAAATCACTAACGACACATTCAACGCGTCAACGAAGGATAGTGACACATAACTATAAGTAGAGTAGAAGATCCACACATCATAATCATCTTGAAATGATTTACAACACATATAATCAGATAATGAATATAAAATGACTACCCACCTGACCTACCCTACAAGGTTAGGGCTTCCAGGACACATAAGCAATGCTCAAGCCCAGGTTCCAATTGATTTTAAGAATTTAAGGTATTAGGGATGGCGATTGTTATAAGGAACAAGGAGATGTCTACATCCCACTAACAAACAAGTCCAATCATCAAATAGATCCATCCATCAATCATATTCATCAATTAATAATGGAGCAAGGGTAATCAATCATACATCAACAATTAAATATTCTCTACGCATGAGAGTAAACAATTCTAGAACAATCACATGTCGACTTAAGTAAGGCGTAAGAGAAATCTAGTAACTAAATCAGTCATATATCTAATAAATTCATGATGCCAAATCAGTTAAGATTTAAATTCAAGGTGCAAAAGAATAATGATGAAGAAATCAAACGCCCACTTAAATTAAGGCGAGCAAGTACATTTCGTTACTAAACTAATCATGCAACATCATTATTGCAAGTCGCGTGGGTAATCAAGATAAATCATTTTACATCCATCGTTAATTCAATGCACAAGCAATCAATTATTTTAATCACAACTTAATCCATGGAGAAACGTAAATTTATAACTCAATCATTCATAAATTATTAATTATTTATTTCATGAGAGAAAAATATTGATTTATCTCATGGTGCAACCAAGCTATGTACTCAACCAATCATACATCAATTTAAGGGAAGCAATAGTAAATTATTCATGTATCGTTATACATCAGCGTTGTTCATAATGCAAAAATTCATTAACATTTATATCGTGCTGCATGAATGATTTATTTACTTAAGTAATCACCCCTCTACATTTTGAAGGCGTGCAAGCAATCTAATTGTTAAATTGATCACACATCAACATTAATCAAGGAGTTGTCCCCGAGGTGTAGGAAATTCAGTGACAGAGTGTGTTGTTAAAGTGCTTTGTGATGTTAAAGTCATCGTTCGAAACCCGCGGGGACAAAAAATCCATCCATGTTAAGGGTTGTTGTGGCTCAGGCCGGGTGCGATCCTTGGGTGATTTTGATGGCTTAGATGACCCTGAGTCACGGTTTGTTAGCCACAAGCAAGTCCCACATGTCACGTACAAACTAACATAAAAAAAAAACATTAATCACGGAGCTCATGTAAGCAAATCACATCCAAACATTCAATACATCTCTTTTAATACATGGCACAAATAAGTATCAATTCCAATTCATGCATAAAGTAGTCATGTTTTTCAATGAGGCTTACAATTTACATTGTAAATTCCCAAACTTAAGTTCTATTAATCTACAATAGTCCTTCAACAATTTAATTCATACTCAAGTAATTTCGATACATCACCTATAATGCATGCACAGATAAAATTCTTTCATTCATTTATTGACTAACCCAAAAATAAATCAAGCATTTAGTAGAGCCTTTTATTGACAAGTCATAGATATCTAAAGTGCTCATTAAAACTAACATTGAGATATAAAATGACACTTAACAATGAATGTTAAACTTCAAGACTTCTAGAGATCATAAGGAAAATGATACATATAAAACTCTGTGATCGCATTAAAAGAAGATATCTTCCTTTGAATATTACTAACTAAAATCAAATGAAACTAAAGGACACCCCAATGTGCAGGGAATATTCTAATGCCAAAAAAAAGTGTAGGGACAAGAAAAAGGCAGGGATTTAACAACTCAGAGACATGTGTTGGACACACCTACCACACTTAGAGGGGGGGGGGGGGGTGAATGAGTGTGAGGATCTTTTTCCCAAAACTTCCCTCTTACACAAAACTCATTAGTTAGCATTCGACATTTAATCATTACTCATTTCTGTCATTAATAATCAGTTATATGTGAATAGATATCAACAACATATATCAACAATATATCATCAACAAATCATCTCCACAGCGAACACAACGAACACAAGATGTATGTACAATTTTTCTTTTTATTATGGACTTCAATCCAAGGTTTTTTCAGCAACAACTGAATAGAGTACAACTCTACAAGAGCACCAAATCTATATTCAAGAATCATCTTACATTCTCAGCACCAACTGAGATGAGGCAACAATCCTCAACAGATATCAATCTGTACCATAAACAAGAGCATCAACCATGCACCAACCTGTGCCAAACAACCTGTAATCAACCTGTACCATAAAAAAGTGAATCCAACCATGTACCAAGTATATACCAATCATGTGTCAACTACTCATCAACAATGACTCATCAATATGTACCAACATCATCAACTATACACCTCATGTATGTGCCAACTCATCAACTTCTTGTCTCAACCATGACTAGTTTTGGATTAGTAAACAACCCTAACTTGAAATAATCATAACTTTGTACCTGTACTGAATAAAGATCTGAAACTGACATAAAATGTTCTTCATTGTGTTTTAATCCATTTCTCCAAGTGGCACTACTTGGAACCTCTTAGAAAAGGAGTTATAGCAAAAATGGCATACCTTGTTGAATTCTGTCTTATTCTAGAGAGCGACCTTGTAGAGCTTGCCCCACACCAAATATTTGATGAAATGATATAAAAATATTAAAAAGCCTACTAAAAACTGTACCCTAACCAACACATTTTTTCTCACTGAATTTGGATCTGTTATGAAGAAGTTATGACATTTTTACCCTAAACACCTGATTTTGACTAGTTTCAGGACTAGCCCCAAACCCTATTTTCCACGGAGTGTAACTCCAAAAATACAACGACCCACAAGCTGAATTTTTAACCACAGATAATTGGATATGTTGTCTCACTTCAATATCAATGTCAGGATCTGAATCATTATATAAAACAAGTTATAGTGAAAATGGTGAGATGACCTATAAATAACATACCTTAGAAAGCACCATCAAAAGAATTTATCCTTCCTTGCATTTTGGCCTTATTTTTTTCACTTTCCCTAGAATTTTGTCTTAGATATCCTTGGTTACCTCAGTCACCTATATATATTCAATATCCTCAAGTGCTCCACACCAAAAATGCTCGAGAATCTCTCACAAGAAGCTCTCCATCAATACTCCAAAATATATTCCCACAAGAAGCTCTCCATTGTTCCACAAAAAGGATGATCTACAAGAGACCATTGCTATCTTATTTATACTTTCATCCTTTAGGTCACTTAAACCATTTTTAGGTCACTTAACCCATTTCTAGGTCACTTAACCTATTTTCCTTATTTTAGGGTTAACCACTTTCCATAAATAGAAAGTTCTCTAATACTTTAACATTTAAATATTCCTTCTTGATTTTTTCACCTTACTTTATAATTTCTTGATTTTGTCACTGCTCTTGATTATTTAAATAATCCACCTTGAATTTGTCACTTTAATTTATCATTTAAATAATATTAACCCATTTCTAGGTCACTTAACCTATTTTCTTTATTTTTAGGGTTAACCACTTTCCATAAATATTCCTTCTTGATTTTCTCACCTTACTTTATCATTTCTTGATATTGTCACTTCACTTGATTATTCAAACAATCCACCTTTAATTTGTCACTTTAATTTATCACTTAAATAATATTAACCCATTTCTAGGTCACTTAACCTATTTTCCTTATTTTTAGGGTTAACCATTTTCCATAAATATTCCTTCTTGATTTTGTCACCTTATTTTATCATTTCTTCTTTTAGGTCACTTTGACTTCTTTGACCTTGGGGTATTCAAGCCTTCATGTGGGTGTCCTTCATCTTCATAAGGCCATAACTCTCAAAACATGAGGAGTTATGTGACATTCCACATACCACCAAAAATGGCATGACAAGCACTATCCATCTAGGATAGTTTCACCAACAATTTCCTTGACCTTCATCTCGTTATTCCTCATACAAGCATGGGTCCTCCAACCATTCTTCTAGGATAACTCAATCCATAAAGAATCTTCCCGTGAGGGCTTTCACCATAAGGGGACCACTTTGGAGTTCATCCATTTGTACACCTTATCAATCATGATAAGACAATAATGAGAGCATGGGTCCTCCAACCATTCTTCTAGGATAACTCAATCCGCAAAGCGTCTTCCCGTGAGGGATTTCACCATAAGGGGACCACTTTGGAGTTCATACATTTTTGCACCTTATCAATCATGATAAGACAATAATGAGTCATCAGTACATTTTTCCAACAATGCATCATATACCAATGGAACCACATCCATCCATATTCATCATGTATCAATGACAACTCATTGATCCATCTTCATCTATACAGTCTCATCAAGGACAATGCATATTATATTACATAAGTCATCAATCAATCAATCCTTTGACATCAATCAATCACTTGACATCAATCAATCAAACCATTGGCATCAATGACAACATGATCCAACAACATGAAGGAAAATGCAGAGTTGGTAAATTCCCCCAACAACACAGAGATAATAAGAAAAGGTTTGGGTAAAAATAGTGAGAAACATGTAGAGATAAAGAAGTTAAAAAATCATGTTGGTTCCCCCACAAGCTAGCACATTTTACAAAAAAAAAACAGAGAGATGAAGATGGTAAAAATGCACTTTGGTTTCCCCCACAAGCTAGCACGTTTTACACAAAAAAAATGCAAAGATGAAGATGGTAAAAATGCATGTTGGTTTCCCCCACAAGCTAGCACATTTTTTACATAAACATGCATATATAACCATGGTATAAGCACATGTTGGTTTCCCCCACAGTCTCAACAAGATTTTACACAAAAAATGTAGAGGTAAGGAGGGTAAAAACTCTTTCTAGTTTCCCCACAGTCTAGGCATGTTTTTACACAAAAAACATAGAGGTAAGGAGGGAAAAACTCTTGCTATTTTCCCCCATAGTCTGAGCATGTTTGTACACCAAAAATGTAAAGGTAAGGAGCATAAAAACTCTTTCTAGTTTCCCCCATAGTCTGAGCATGTTTTTACATAAAGAACGTAGAGGTAAGGAGGGTAAGAACTCTTGCTAGTTTCCCCCACAATATCAACACATTTTTACCCCATAAATGAAGAGGTAAGGAGGGTAAAAAATATTTCTAGTTTCTCCCACAATCTGAGCGCATTTTGCATGAAAAATGAAAAAGTAAGGAGTGTAAATTGCTTGGTCATCCCTTAGAAAAACCATAGAAGTGGAATGCTCATTGGAAGAGTAAAACATCGTTGGAGAGTGAGAAAAAACGTGGGTAAAGATAAGAATATTTTTTTATCAGTTGCGGATCAATTTTGGCTGGCAGTGACCTCATTAGAGAAAAATTCAATTTGGAAAAAAAATGTTATGGATCAAATAGTACAAACTCAGGTTCAAATTAAAGGGTAGTGATCAAACATTATGTATGTAGACATTCAAGCTCAGATTGAAATTAACTAGTTGGTGATCAAACATTATGTATGTAGACATTCAAGCTCAAATTTGAAATTAACAATGACGGTGGTCAAACATTTATATATGTATACATTCAGCTCATATTTACATTAAAAATGTCAGTGAAATGATTAGGAATCTTCCTCTAGAATTTATAAAAAACTCTAGGAGTTTATCTCTTGATCTTAAGATCTCACACAATTACACAAGGTAAAAAAAAAAATAGATTATACAAATTAATCCAATGCAATTAGAAATTTAAATAAAAATACCATAATGAAAGGTAAGAAGTCAATGATGATCTCTGACACTTCCGATCCATCCTGCTACCTTCTTTCTAACCGTGAAGACCTCATCGGTACCTCCCAACCAATGCTAGGGGTACTCTTCTTCCCCCTTAAGCCCTTGAGCCGCAAAGAGGCTATGCACAAACATAGCCATAAAACTCTAACTCCCATCTCGTCTGGCAAGGTATAGCTACCACTATCTCTTTTTCGAGTTGGGTATCCCAACTCTCACAAGAAAAATCAGTCAAAGAAATTTTGGCAGCCTGACTTTACGCATATTAGTCATGATCCATTCATCTTCGTAGAAAATTCTTTTATATAATATTTCTTGGTGTCCACTTGCAAATTACATATTAAATTCATTTTTTTTAAATTAATTAGGAATACCCTGCTCCGTACACTTGTCACCCGATCCCTCAGCTGCACCAAAAATTCACTATTTAATTTAATTAAATGTCAATTTCCCTCACCCATCCTAAAATCCCTCCTAAAATCGCTCATAGTTGTCTCTTTATTCCCTCTATTTCCTTTTTTATGGTTGAGGCCTTTCTAAAACTTAGTTGTGTTTAATTTTAGAAATTGTTTTAGTTAGACTAGACTAGATTCCTTTATATGCTTCCAAATTCATTTTTATATTTATTTCCTTTCTTATCTTAGTTCCAATTTGGTATTATTTTGTAGACATTTATATAATTAAATATTTAGATACAATTTTTTACTCGTTCACTTCCTATCTTGATTTTTCTTCATCCCCCATCATTTATTAAATTTATAGTTTAATTTTTTGTCTTCTTACCCACTTTAGACTTAGGTTCAAATTTTTAAACTAGGCTTAGAAGTTTTAAGGATATTTTATAATTAATAAAAATACTCATTTAATAATTATTTTAAGTCTGACCATGTCAAAAAAAATATTGTTTTCTAGGCATCTAGGTTCATTGACTCACCTTTATTAAATATCTCGACGTTCCCTTCAAGATGCACTCTGTTCCCCAAGGGTGCCACTCGTCTTTATTCAAGTTTAAATTATGAGACGTGCCCTTCAAAATGCACTATGTGCTCCAAGGGTACCACTCACCTTTATTCAAGTTTTAATTATGTGGCGTTCCCTTCTAGACACACTATTGGCTCCAAGGGTGCCACTCACATTTATTCAAGTTTTATTTATCTGATGTGCCCTTCAAGACGCACTACGTGCTCCAAGGATGCCACTCACCTTTTTAGAATTTGTATTTATGTGATGTTCCCTTAAAGACACACTACATGCTCCAAAGGTGCCACTGGCCTTTGACTGATTTTGGTAGTTGTCCAACCCTTGGAGTCAATACTCCATAAGGATACCTTGTGAGAGACTAAGGGCCTTTAAGGAATAAGGACCCCGCCTTGTTGTGCACCCATTAGAATATTTGTGAGTGATTGTCTAAATCGACGCTCACGACATCGTGGATCTCTTGAACTAGGTAATCGCTAAACTACAATTTGGGCTACGATGAGAGTGCTAGTAGGCTATGGTAGAGATACTGCCACACCTCTCCCTCAATATCTAGTTGTGGTGCATCCATCAATGGAACACTGTCAATGATCTATAACAACATCATAATATACACGATCATATGTCACATATGCAAAAATAGAAATACCCAAACCATATATAGTCCACTCCCTAACTCGATCCAGAGTCCAAGAAGGTCCATTGATGCCATCAGAATCCTCAATATGTCAAGTTCCCTAGACACTCAAGAGAAATATGTCAATAGAACCTATCTATACATAAATATCAAGTACATAACATCATATTCCAACCACATCATCATCAAAATCCATAAGAGAAACAAACAACCATATACTAAACCACATGAATTGCATGCAAGTGTCCTCAAAGAATAAGTCAAATAATGTGTGTGCAAGAGTGGGATGTTATAGTCAACCTCCTAAAACTGTAAAAAAACAAACTAAAACTGTAAAACAAATTAAATTTTATGGGATAGGAGTTACCTGGACCAACAACATCCACCTGCAGCTACAAATGCCAACACCAAGCACCCGCAGCTACAAACGCCAACGCCAACCACCAACAACAATGTATTCCCGTAGCTACATTCTCTAGCACCAACCACCAACTCTAATGTCTGTACCAACCTATCAACCAATATACATCTACAGTTCAGGAAATTTGTGAGGTGGGTGATGTGTGGGTAATATATAAACGGGTTTTCAGGCAAAAAATATTTTCAGCCAAAACAACGTTCAACCGAAAAATCTTTTCGGCCGAAAGAATTTTTCGACGTAAATACTTTTCGGCTGAAACGTTTGACCGGAAAAACAATCCTTCTAGATAATATGAGACATGGTAGTTGAGGCCATCTTCCTAGTACCGTTTTATTTGGCATCCAAAGGTTCGACTGAAAAATATTCTAGCCGAAAAGATGTGGCCTTCGACCGAAAGAGGTATTAGTTCGACCGAAACAATGTGAGTAGGAATTTTGGAAGCCTGATTCTCACAAAAGCATTACCCAACTTCATGATTTTACCTAGTGGTGACACATTAAGAAAAAAATGAATAGAAAAAATAGGGATAAAAATAAAAAAATGTTGAGGAGTAACATAAGGATGAGATGAAATAACAAACGAAAGACATGGGGGAAATAAAGGGACTCATCAAAGGTCATTTAAACAATGCTAATCCTCCACATATGACCATCCCACAACAAACATTTTCAGGTAGACCTAATTAGAAACCAATATACACAAGTACAATTAATCCACAATAGGACCATGTTGAAAAATGACTTAGTGATCACCAACCATTGACAACCCTATACGATTCCCTAAATTTTCTTGTACCCAATAAAGAAAAAACTATAGTTATCAAAGTTCAATGGAAATGGAAACAAAGGTATGGAATGATTTAACAAGGTAGAATAATACATTGATATATATAATATTGACAATGATAATGAAAAAATCAAGTATGTACCTATGTAGCTTAGGGGTGACACATACAATTGGTACATTTGTTGGAAGAAGTGATCATATTTGGTTAGCTAGGATACATTGAAGAATTTTGTGAGTAGAAACATGATAAACTAAATAAATAAACTGAACAAACCAATAGTAGGATAAAGTAGGTAATAAAACAAAGTGGTGACACATTAATACAAAAATTAATAGAAATAATAGATTTGACAATAAAAAAATTCAAGAAGGCATTGAAGGATGAGATTAAAGAACAAACCAAAGAGATGAGGAAATAGAGGCACTCATGTGAGGGATTTTATACAATCACAATCCTCCATGTATGAATAATCCACAACATTTTTTTTCAGGTAGAGATCATCCATAACAAATTTACCCAAGCATTATTAATCCACAACCAAGCATGCCTCTAATATCATTAAGTATTTAACATTGATTAAATAATTTTGATTTTTGGAAATTTGTATTTGACTTTATTAATACATTTCACTCTTAGTATTTGAACTATTATGTAAGATTCTAACTTTCCTACTGTCCTTTTTGGATAGACAAATGTAAGACACAATATATTTTTAATAATAAATGTAAAAATCAGATGGGACAACTAGGTTAGAAAGAGACGACTATGACTCCATGAGTGGGGAACATGATGGAGCTAACTCGAAGATTGATTAGAAAAGTGTCTATATTGGATTTATGTCACTGATAGCCCCTCAAAATCAAGGATTTCTAAATTTACGAATTTCCAAGGAGGGAAATTAATTTCGATGAAAATTCCTAGGCACAAAGAGGATAAATACAACATATTTGGGAGGCAGGACATTTCTTAGTATGTTGGGGAAAATATTTTTTTTTGTGAGAGCAACTGTGTGTTAGGAAAATAGTTTTTGATGCCAAACGCCCTCAACCCACAGGTCAAAAGGTCCACGTCAGCACAAGATATTCCCTTCTTACCGACCCGAAGAACTCTAACAGCTCTTCTATTTCCCTATCAGGAAATCTGCACCCACAACAAAACTCTCATGGGATCCCCTCTTTACACTTGGGAGATTGGACTTCGCAACTTCGTGAATCCGTCGATCGAGCGTTGGTCTCACGAATCCCCGAAACACGAAACAAATCAATGCTAACCTTTCTTTACCCTTTCGAGATTTTCCCTAACACGATTTCGGTGATCACGCTATCGAGCAACTTGTCTCACCGACTCCCGAATCCCGATACGCCGAAACTATGATACACGCGTGAGTTTGACTTTTCAATGCTACTTCAGCCCTGTCAGGACTTCGGACTTCACAGTATCACGAATCATGATGGAGTGAGTTCAAGACTTCACCCCACTAAACTCTAAAATAGTGTGCCACCTATCCACTCGCTGACTCCTCTGTTGACGACACAAATCCACTTAGATTTCGAGATATCACAGTTCGTGATTTCGCAATTGATGTTGCAATGTTTACGGGTCTTCCACCTACAAAACCCCGATATGGAAATCCACATGTAAATCTGACAACCCTTATGGCTTGGATCTATGGTCCTGCCTCTCCTGAGCTTAGAACCTTTAGGGAATACTTGTCATATCTCCCCTATTCCTTTGTGAGATCTAAAGGCTCACGAAAATTCATGAATTCCCCTCAGAGAATTTCGACCATCTGTCTCTCCCTCTGAGAATCTCATCTTCCTGCGGTCGTCGTCGATACACTTTCACCAACCCTTGAAGACTTAGTCTCTTTGTCTTTCTTCAATGGATTTGAAGGCTTCAGAACCTACTGATCTTTCCACAACTTTGCGTATTTTGGAAACCTCTTGCACGCACTCCTAGCAGAAGATTTTCAAACACTTTCAAGTGCTTGAATCTCCTTCGACCCTGCGCACACCTGCAACAATAGTCTCAAAATACTTTGCTCAGATTCGCAACTCTGAGGTTTCACTTGGCCTGTGCCACTCCTTGCACAACTACTATGCCCAACTGCACCTTATGGGTGAATGAGAACAAAAGCTATCCCTATCTGAACCCTTTGTCAATGCACTCCTTGCGGACACTTCGACTGCACTCCTTGCAGGAACTCTTGCTCAGATAGAGAAACAATTTAAACTCATTCCTACTTCCTTCAGAATTCAAACTCAAAACATGAAATCACATACACAGCATATAAAGCAAATGTGTAATAGGAAGCAAACATTCATGAGCATACCATTCAACATCAATACACAGAGAACAAACATGAAAAACATGATTTTGAATCAAACTCTTTCTATATTAATTCAAATATCTATACATGGGTGTTCTTACACAGATCTCTGCATGATCTTGCTCTTCCTAACAATGTTGCTTCATCCTCTGATAATGTTACTATACACAATGAGGGTGTCTATATCCTGTTTCCCTCTTACGCTCTAGAACTGTCAAATCTACACATTCAATTCTACCTACTTGCATTAACTACTTTAAATGCTTTCTACCTACTAAAGATGAGATAAAATGGCTCAAGGTACATTTACATTATACAAGTGCGCTTCTTCTTAACGACTTCATTTAAGATTGCGCATAAATTTCAAGGTAATTGCAAAATTTGCGCTGGCGCTTGTCTAGCTGTCTTTTTCTTCCGCGCTGGCTCGCTTGATGTTGGCGATGCTCCTGCATCATACTCCCTCGCTTGAAAATATTCACGGGATCCTATCCATGAGCTCACTCACTGTCTGTCTATGCCTCTGTATCTCTGCTTCATTCTCTGAGCTAGCATCTTCAACTAGATGGCCTTTCCATTTGACCAAATACTCAAAGTACTCTTTCCTCCGGGTCTTCTTACCAATTCTTTTGTCCAGTATGCACTCCATCTATGACTTATCTGTAACTAGCATCTTCTTTGTCCACTAAATCACTAGCTGCTCATTTCCAATCCCTTTTTCCTCAGCCTTATAGGGGTACAAATCTGAGATGTTGAATATCGAAGAAATTCTGATCCCATCAGGTAATTCAATCTCGTAAGCATTCGCCCCAAATTTCTTCAAGACCTTACATGGCCTGATTTTCTTCATCTTCAGCTTATTATATGTTCCTCTCGAGAATTACTTCACTTTTCCTTCATTTAGCTTCTCGCTGAAGTATGCGATTGGCCTGTCTTCCTGACTCAAGACTGCCCTGATTGCGAATCCACTTGCATCGCATTTCACTTGAAATGTCTTTTGGAAATCCGGCAACACCAAAACTGGTTGTTCCATGATCTTCCTCTTCAAAAGATTAAAAATTTTCTCATCTTCTTTTGTCCAGTGAAAAGAATTGTGTCTTTTCTTCACTGTATCCATCATCACTGCACTAATTCCACTAAAATTTCTGATGAACTTTCGGTAGAAACTAGCCAATCCGTGAAAACTTCTCACCTCAAAGATATTCTTCGGTGATGGCCAATTCTTGATTACTTCCACCTTATCTGGATCCATCCTCAACTCATTTGCAGAAATAATAAACCCCAAATAGATGAGTTATGTCTTCATGAATGAGGACTTCTTCACATTTATCAACATCTTCTCCTGCTATAGTTTCCGCATCACTATAGCCAAATGCTTCAGATGTTCTGCCATTGTTTTACTGTAAACTATTATGTCATCCAAAAACACAATGACGAATTTTCCGATGAAATCCCTCAGGACTTCGTTCATCAACCTCATGAAGGTACTTGGAACATTTTTTAAGCCAAATGACATAACAGGCCATTCATACAACCCTTCATTGGTTTTGAATGTTGTCTTCCATTCATCACCTTCTCTCATGCGAATTTGATGATAACCGCTTTTCAAATCAATTTTTGAAAAATAATTTGCTCCACTCAAGCAATCCATCAGATCATCCATCCTCGGCAATGGAAATATGTACCTTATGTTTATCTTGTTGATCGCCCTCGAGTCAATACACATCCTCCAGCCTTCATCCTTCTTCGGACTGAGTACTATTGGAACAACACACAGACTCAAGCTTTCCCTGACCAAACCTTTGTCCAACAAATATTGGACTTGTCTTTTGACCTCTTCATTATCTTGCGACGTCAATCTGTACGCGGATTTATTTGGAAAAATAGCTCCTGGAATGAGATCAATATGATGACTCACACTTCTAATTG
Organism: Picea engelmannii; assembly: GCA_009831015.1. Taxonomy (NCBI): domain Eukaryota; kingdom Viridiplantae; phylum Streptophyta; class Pinopsida; order Pinales; family Pinaceae; genus Picea; species Picea engelmannii. The sequence continues at coordinate 140,226 of ML782796.1, forward strand.
GTGGCAACGAACGAGGTAGTTCATCCACAACTATATCAGTGAACTCTTCCAGCAGTTCCTGAACTTCTTCTGGTAAATCATCCACTCTTTTGCTGGTCAAAATGATCTTCAGTTTCTTGACCACATTGAATTGTGGATCCTCCTTCTTCTTAACCTCTGTAAGAAGTTATTTCCCACTCATGAGAAGTACAGTGTTGTTTACTTCTGGTTTCACCTCCTTATCCTTGATTGGAAGCAACATGTGTGTCCTCCCATTCTTCTTTAGGGTGTATGTGTACATTCTCCCATCATGAATCACATTCCTGTCATATTGCCACGGTCTTCCCAGCAATAGATGACAAACATCCATGGGAATAACATCGCATAATATCTTATCATTATATCCTCCTATATTGAATTCAACTAAACATTGTTTAGTGACAGTTACCTGATGTCCTTTTTGTAGCCACGAAATTCTGTATGGACTTGGATGATCAATCGTCTCCAGCTCCAGCTTCTCTACCATCTCCATAGAAACAAGATTATCCATGCTACCACTGTCTACAATGACCTTTCATACCCTATCCTTGGTCTTGCAAGCAGTCCGAAAAAGTCTACTCCTTTGGACTGAACTCTCCACCTCCTTCTCTGGTGTCAAAAGAGCTTTTTTCATCATCAACGACCTTCCGCATTCAATGTCTTCTGCCTCAACATCCCAACTCTGTTCTTCGACGATGTGAGATTCTCCAATCTCCTTCTTTTTGTCTGGACACTCGTAAGACTTGTTCCCATCCTTTCCACATGTGAAGCATGTTATTACTCCACCTCTTCCCCTTCCTCTACCTCTAGTACGAGGGAAAGTGTTATTGTCAGCATAATCTCCTCTCTGCTCAGTATGTTTCCCTCTCTGTTCAGCATATTACCCTCTCTATGAGGTTCAACCTCTCTCAGTTCGAGTCTGAGGTTTCTTCCAGTCCTCCTTGGGCTTCTGATATTTATCCTGGGCAACTGATTTGCCTCTGGGTTGAGTTCTGCCTCGACCTCTTTGACCCTACTTTCGGCTGAGCTTCTCTTCCACTTTTAGAGCCATCTGATAAGAATCTTCCACAGTTCAGATGGTTACCATGCTCATCTCATCCTGAATATCATATCTCAGACCATTCATGTATCTGGAAACTTTTTCATCATCGCTCTCCCGATGACCTACCCTAATGTTCATCTTGTAGAATTCCTCAGTGTATTCGTTTATTGTCATCAACTTCTATCTCAGGTTCTGCATTCTCCTGAACAGAGTAATCTGGTAATCCCTGGGAATGAATTTTTCCTTCATCTTCACAATCATCCTGTCCTAGCTCTTGATCTTTTGCTTGCCTTTGCAGCGTCTGTCAGCTTGTAGTTCATCCCACCACAATGTTGCATGTCCCTTTAATCTTGTGACAGCATGCTTGACTTTCTTGTCCTCTTCAACATATTCGTAGTCAAAGTATGTGTCTAAATCTCTAATCCAGTCTAGAAGCTCCTCTCCATCCAAGTTTCCCTCGTAAACTAGAATGCCCATCTTCTCTCTTTCACCCATCCTTCCAATAGCTCTGATCAAACGTTCATTTGCTGCATCTTCAACTGCAACTTCTTCTTCACGTTCAACCTCTATTTCACTTTCGGAATCACTAAGATCCCCAACACTTGTTACCCATGATTTTGGTCGTCATGATGATGTATTGATGATGGTGTACTCAGGCTCTTCATTAGAACTTTCTCCTGAGAAAAGTTACCTTCATCTCTTTCCAGAAATCACATTTTTGAGGAAGGTTCGTAGGCTGCTAATACATTTGCATGTGAGAATGCATGATTCTCGCAGGCTTCCTTAAGCCAGGGTGTGAGAAGTCCGCACTATGTCTGACTGCTAGGGTGCGAACACTTTCTAAAACTAGGAAAAAGATGAATTCTCGAAGCTTCTAGAAGGGAATCTTCTAGAAGGATGAGATGGAATTCGAATGGTTATCTAAGTACTGGATTTCCTCATATTTTGGGATCATTCTTATCCAAGTAACCAATTCATTCTCTCCTATATATTGAGTGAATTCTCATGGAAAAGGTTAAGAAAAGAGAAGCAAACAAGCAAGAGATTTATTGGAGAATTAGTGAAAGATGGTGTGAAGGATTGAAGCTACAGTAGCTAGGAAACTCCAGCAAGTTCATCAAAGGTGGTTGATCTTCTTCATGCAAGTGAGCAAGTGTGTGTGTCAGAACCAAGGGCCATTGAAAGGAAGTTTGCAACATCAAGGCCCAGTTTGTAATCTTTACTTTCTATCAATATGATACAGTAATGTGTCCTTTTCCCATAAAATTAGTTCCACTTTATTGTATAACTCCTTGATCATATACATATATTAACTGTTGAATAGATCGTACTTTCTTCACTTCGGTTGGTTTGTATTGTTTTGATCTTGATTGTACGAGAGTACTAGAGCGAAGTAGGAGAAACAAAGACCAAAGGAAGCGATTATAAGGTATGTTCTTTAATCGTGCCTCTTAGTATATTCAATAGTTTAAATCTAGGGAAAGAGTATCATTCTGTCTTGCTTTGTTCTAGATCCAGGTGGATCTAGGGGGATCGGTTTGTCTCTGCACTTATGGATTTATCCAATAAAAAAATTGGCGACTCCACTGGGGAACAATCCCATTTTCTTTGTGCCTTTTTGTGTTTTTATGTGGCCATTTTCTCTGGTTCCATTTTTCTCCTGTCCTATCAGTCTTTGAGTCTTCAGGATATCTTGATAGACCTTCTGAATCCAGAAGCTTTTGTGAATTTTACTTCATTTTTCAAATTTTTGGATATGTTCAGTGATTCTCGCACTGCACTTCATTGCAGCTTGCGAGAATTGGTCAGGTTCGCACCCTGCTCATAGGGTTCAGTGCAAGGTCCTCGCACCTTGCTCAAAGGTTACCTGCGAGAATCAATGATTCTCGCACTATGTCATATTGCTTGCCTGTGAACATTCTTTTTCAAAATTTTGAATTTGAGTTTTGGTCTTTCCAACTGCCCAGATCAGTTGGAATACCTCTTATGGGTTTCTTGGACCTCTGATTGATATATTTCTTGCTTTAGTTTGCATGCGTGAACAATTTTAGGGTTTCAAGGTTTTTCTTGTCCTTTGTGTCTTGACTTTCATTTCTTGACTCTTCTTGGCAAAACCATTCTCTCTGACTTCAGATTCTGAGTGTGTTTGATTAGTTGAGAACCAATGATTGGTTGAAAGTTGAGTACTTGGTTTTTCTCATTTGCTTGAACATTTTCATTTGCATTGAGAAGACTATTTGGTTTGCTCTTTATTTTTTCTTTCATTGAAAGAGTAGATTGGGTTGTTTGCTTGTTCGTTGATTTGATTTTCTATACTCTTGCTATCATAGTCTGAGTCCTTTTTGAAAAGTGAACAAACAAGTTTTTCTTTCAAAAATTCTTTTCGTTTTAGAAAATTTTGAAAATCAAATTTTAGCGATTGTTGAAGCATTTGAAAAAGAGACAATAGAGACTTTTCATTTGATAAGTGATTGTTTGCATGGACATTTGAAAGGAAATTTTGCATATAGTTCATGGTTGATCTGGAATACTTCTCTCTCTCCCATATATAGGATTCATTGAATGAAAAGTTATACATTTCATTCTCATCCTTCCATTATTTGGTCAGAGTCATACAACATAAGTTTCACTTCCGTTACCTTTGAGTAAACAATAGCTTTTAAAAACACTGCGTAATCTTAAAATTTATCTAGTAACTCTTTTCTAGGGCTCTTTTACACCAACATTTATCTAGGCTAGTGCTTTGGAGTAGGAAGAGAGATACACTCTCCAAAAGCTCAAAACACACAATAGCATCGTGAGTTAGGGAGTGTTAAATTCCATTTGCAACATATTGTCTTGGGAAGCCCTTCTAACACAAGGGTCAAGCACTAGGTCGCATTGATGTTGGCAGAGTTACTCACCCTACTTTGTTGACATCAGTGTAGATATTGCACGTATTATGGGGGTCACTTGGAGGTATACCCACAATGATGAGTGAAAGCCTTTTGAGTTGATTTCGGGCTAGATACCCTGCCCTTGCATGTGGATCAGACTGCCGATTGTTCCCCCAGGATTTATTGTTGTTGGTGGTGACCTTAGTGGCCTATCTCTCTAGGTTCTTACCCGAGGTGACTATGAAGGGGAAAGTCTTCACGATACTTGGAATTGACGTTGATCAAACTCACTCGGGCTCCTTGGAGGGTATACCCATGATTATCTGTGGGAGCTTGCACCAGGGTGTAAGTCTGTTAAGCAGGTTGTCAGCGTAACTTTTCCATCCTAGCCCTGCACCTTCTCGTCTCGTTGTTGCGACGTTGGATTTCATCACCAACTAGTGGCTTCGAAACTAGAAGGTCTTGTTTGCCTGGTGATTGCTTCTTAGATTTTGTTTACTAGTGCGTGTTGTTTGTTTCTCGAAGTTGACCACCATAATTTCTTCGTAGAGCTTGTCACTCATTTACAATTGCTCCCCCACGATGTTCATGTAGAATGCAAGGTTTATCTCCAGAACATTTGGACGATTCTCAACCCTTGCCTACCAATACACCTGAGGGCTCTCCTCATTAGAGTGAAGTCCCCGTTGTTACCCCACCACATGTGGAAACAAGTGAAGTCCCAGTTGTCACCACACCACAAGTAGAATCAACTGACTCTCTAGAACCTTTTCGAATTACCAATACTAGAGAGGACTATCACATTCGCCGTGGTGAATGACCTTTTGTGCGATTAAATTCTTATGGAGAAGCAGCTATTACATCTTCTGAATCAACCGTTGGGCCTTTTCCCGGTGTAGAAAGCCAAGAGCCTTTTTGGTCAGGTGATTTATCAAGGGTCCTTTTTGGTACGGAGTCACCTCCAGTTTACAAAATCAACCCTCCGGTGTTTTCTGAGATAGAGACTGTACTGGTGAATACCACTTATCACTTTGTTCTCCCTAATGAGATGGTCCATCTCACGAATACTATAAGTGTCCCAACCGGGATTACTGCAGCTAGTCTTGCTCCTATCAATACCCAGTGAATGCCTGATGTCAACCCGACACTACCACCTGGTTATCATGCATTGAATGCTTTGTTGAATGCTTCCAATCCAACACCTCCGCAAATCCCAGCCGGTTCTCTAGGTGGTCCTCCTTTTCCTGGGCAACCTATTCCCAGTTTTATTCCGACACTCCCTCAATTTCCTTATGGCATTCCTAATCCTAGTGGCACGGTACCGTCCATTACATCTAACTTGCAGGTTCCCATTGGTGGACAGGGTGGTACCACTCAACTTCCTCTTACCGGACACAATCCAATTACTACACAACCTATGATTGTCACACAACTTCCGGTTGGAACACCACCTACGATAGGGGGACCAACCCCACCTTTTGGACAAAATATACCTGCAGCTTTGGCCTAGTATTGGAATAAGATGCTACAAAATCTTCCTCAAATGACTGGGGGGCAACAAACTGTCCCTACTATAGGTCAACCATATCCAGTTATACCCAATCCTATTTGGGGTCAGGGTCACAATGCTCAAACTCAGGTCCCTAATCAAACTCAAGGTTACAATCCTTGGAGTTACTATCCTCTCCAACCACCACCAAATCAGTCGGGATCTTCCCACTATGGAAAGACTGCGGACGGTCCTACTGGTTTGCCAATAAGGCTTCCACCCCAAAGTCACCAGTACCTACAGGTGAATCGACAATTACCTTTTCTTGCTACTTTGGATTTGCCATATTTGTCTAGGATTCTAAATGGTCCTATTCGTCACTCTCCCCAATGGCCTGTTATTTCAGCTAAGCTTCCATCAGACATTCCTAAATTCGATGGAAAATCGGGAGAGGACCCGAACAATCACGTGATGAATTTTCTCCTATGGTGTTCATACAACTCATTGATGGATGACTCTATTCGTCTACTTCTTTTTCAATGAACCCTTACCGATTCTGCTGTGAAGTGGTATATTGAATTGCCACGAGGTTTCTTCTCTGATTTCAACACCCTAGCTATGGATTTCCTTATGCATTACCAGTTACCAATCCATTATGATACTGGGACTGATATTTTGACTTCCTTCAAACAAACTAAAGGAACTCATATATCTGATCATATCCATGAGTGGAGAAGGAGACGACGTCTCATTAAACTTGAACTCCCCAATCAGTTACTGGCCGAATGGTTTACAAAATCCTTTGTGAACGAAATTGGTAAAGACATTGCCATGGGTGGCATTGTCATGGAAGAACAGGCTATAAGTCATGCTCAATATCTTGATCTCGTTTATTCACAAACGGGAACACTTTATGATTTATTACCTGATTTACCTCGTCCTGGTACTTCCAACACTTCAACTACTCCAACTGCCTCACATGCAACTGATGGTGTGATTGGTACTGCCCAAGCCCAATCACATTATGTTTCAAGCACCAATCCTAAGTCTGCTTCTCCTAATGTTCATAATGCTCCATCTCCTGCCACTTTTGTTGGTAAAACTTCTAAGGTGAACGTCGTTCAATTGATCCCGACCGGTAAAAATAAATCGAAAAAAGGAAGAGGCAAGAATAAGGAGGGAAAAAATAATAATCAAATAGAGCAGCCTAAAAATACCCCTGTTGAAGATCAGGATAAGCACAAACCATGCTACCCTTTCCTTATCTGTGGTGAAGATCACTACACGAAGGATTGTCCACGACGTGCCGAGGTCACTAAGTTCCTTCAGGGAACCCTGAAACCATCTACGCCAACAGTCTTGTCCCAACCCTTCCCATCTCAACAACAGGCTCAGTTGGTCATTCATGACCAACCATATACTTCTACCACATCATATGTTTTGATGTGTACTGGTGATTCTAAGCAAAACAACGTTGCACTCACAACTAGATCCAAAGATTATTCTCCGTCTAAGGAGAAGGTTGATGATTTCCCTCCTACTTTGGTACAACCCTCTCCACCGACTCCACCTACAAACAATCCTCTTCATCTCGAACGAACGAGCCTTGATACAGTCCTACGACCCCATAAGGGTGTCGTTCGGAAATCGACTTTCAATCCTCATGCTCGTGCGGCCTAGAACTACAGTATTGTGGAAGATCTGGCCCAGGCACTTTCAACAATGTCAGCCCTTGAAATCCTTCAGTCTTGTCCTACACAATGGAAGGCACTGTTGAAATCAATAGGTGGAATTGACCTGACAGATACGAATTTAATAGTCTTTGACTTGGATGATCATATTCCTAGGTTACCCCCTCAACTCGTGTTCCAGATACAAGTTGTTGTCTCTGACAAAAATATTTGCTGAACTGTTATCGATGAGGGTGCCTCAACGTGTGTAATGTCTTTTGCTTTTTGGAAAGCCATTGGCTCTCCTCCCCTGAATGAATCACAAAATACTCTTAAAGCCTTCAATGGATTTGGTTTTAAGCCTTACGGTGTTCTTCCTTCATTGCCTATCACACTAGAAGGTAAGATGGTCCAAGTTGAAGTGGAAGTCTTTGATGCTCCCCTCGATTATAATCTTTTACTTGGTCATAGCTGGATCGATTCCATGCATGTTGTTGTGTCAACCCTTTTCCATGTAGTACGTTTTCCTCATCAAGGAAAGGTTGTTACCGTTGACCAAATTTCCTTCTTCAATTCTGATACCTGTACTGGTAACGTGTCGTTTATTGCTAAAACCCTGTCGGGTTATGAGAATGTCGGTGTAGGCCTTTTAAAGGACTCTTCGTTAATGGGTACTTTCCCCATTCCACCGCCGGATGTTCCATGCTTGTCAGTTGCGTCTATCAACATGATCTCCACCATACCTCATGAACTTCTTGTGTCTTCCGACCCTTGGATAGTCCCTAACCCTAGAGATCACACTCGTTTTGGCGACGTCATGCCGTTAAGTCTGGTTGAGTCTTCTTATCAGGCCATTCAATCGACAACACCTTCCACCCCCTCTCTTGATGAGTTGTCTTCCGATCCTTTCCGTGTTATCTTTCCCACTGAAGAGATGATCATGTCCATCATGGAGGACACCCCTTGGGACGATGGACATCATCATTCCATATTCTTTCTGGAACAACACACTCTTGAGAACTACCAACAGATTTTAGCTCCGTCAACCGTTGTTGTCATATCGACCGTTCTCGGATCAGCACATGATGTGTTTGTCGAATGGAACCTCAGTAATATCTCTCCTACGATTCCCATTGACATATCCGTTAAACCTAGGATAGTTGAAAATGTTCATATTGGAGCTTCATGTTCTCCAGATGAAATCGTCACCTATACATCTCTGTTCAAAGAATTTCATGACATCTTCGCCTGGAGATAAAAAGAGATGCCTGGTATCGACCCTGCTATTGTTGTACATGAGATAAAGACATACCTCGGAGATAAACCTGTCTGGCAGTGCCTTCATCCAGTTCATCCATGTAAAGTAGTGGCTATCAAGCTCGAGGTTGAAAAGCTTCTCAAAGCCGGCTTTATTTATCCCGTGGCTCTGACAGAATGAGTTTCCAACCCTGTTCCAATTGATAAGAAAGGTGGTAGTATTCGTGTATGTGTTGATTATAGGGATATTAACAAATCCTGTGCAAAAGACAACTTTCAAACCCCTTTCGTCGACCAGATTGTCGATGACTGTGCCGGAAGTGAAATCTTCTCTCTCATGGATGGTTTCTCCGACTATAATCAAATTAACATCGCTTCCGAGGACCAACATAAAACTGCTTTTATATGTCCTTGGGGTACTTTTGCCTATAGGAAACTCCCCTTCGGTCTTAAGAATGCTGGCACAACATTTCAACGTGCTATGTATTATGCTTTTCATGATATAAAGCATATCGTTCAACCCTATTTGGACGATTTACCAGCTCATTCTTTACGTCGAGTCGATCACCCCACTCATCTCCGAGCCATTTTCGTTCGTTGTCGATTCTATCGTATTCGTTTAAATCCTCATAAATGCATTTTTTGCGTAGAATCCGGTCGTCTTCTAGGTTTCATCGTTTCACATCAAGGGATCTGGGTAGATCCCCTTAAGGTTGAGGCGATTCTTAATCTCCCTCCTCCTCCTAGACTGCGCCAGTTGCAAAGTTTGTAGGGGAAAACAAATTTTCTTCTTCATTTCATCCCTAATTATGCAGAGATTACTCGTGGCTTTACGCGACTACTAAGTAAATATTCAGAGTTCGTCTGGGATACCGTGGCCAACAATGCTTTCGAGGCTTTGATGTTGTCCCTCACATGAGCTCTGCTTGTCTTTCCTCCTGATTATAGTCATGATTATTTTCTTTATCTTGCTGCCTCCGAGTATACTATTGGCATGGTTCTCGTCAAAGAGGATGATGCGCATGATGAACATGTTATTTATTACTTGAGTCGAAGTCTCACATCAACTGAAATCACATATCAACATGTTGAAAAAATGGCCTTGGCTGCCGTTCAAGCTGTTCAACGCTTCCGGCATTATATTCTCTCAAGGAAAACTACAGTGATTTCTCATTGCAACCATATGTAACACATTTTGACACGTCAATTTCTATGGGGGTAAATACTCCAAATGGATTGTCATACTCCAGGAGTTTGACTTGGAATTCGATCACGCCACGTCTAAGAAATCCTTAGTTTTTTCTGAGTTAATATGCAATTTTCCTCACTCTGCCACGGAAAATGTAGTAGTAGATTCATTACCCGATAAATCTCTTTTCCTTATTAGCACTGTTGATCTTTGGTATGGAGATATCATTATATATATCCAAACCTAGACTTTTCGGCCTACTTTGTCTAGTACTGAATGACGTCGCATCCGTTATCAAGCTCGTCAATACATTATCCTTGGAGATACTCTTTACCGTCGGGGAATTGACTCAGTTTTTCTCCATTGTCTAACATTTGATGAAGCCGAGAAATGTCTGAATGATTTCCATTTCGGAGCATGTGGTGGTCATATGTCTGGGTATGATACTACCCAGAAGATCTTACATGCAGGTTATTTTTGGCCTTCCTTGTTCAACGACTGCATTACTGCCGTTGAGAAATGCCATGCCTGCCAGACCTACAATCAAAAAATTCGGTCACATCTTGCTCCTCTTCATCCTGTGGTCTCAGTTGGTCCTTTTGCGAAATGGGGCATTGATTTCATGACATGTCACCCTCACTCGACCAGGGGGCATGGTTACATCATTGTAGCTATTGATTACTTTACAAAATGGGCCAAGGTGATGCCAACATTCAATAATACTGGAAAGACCGTAGCGTTGTTTCTTTTTAACCATGTCATAGCTCGTTTTTGTGTTCCCCAAGCTATCGTTACTGATCATGGTAGTCATTTTAGGAATTTTATGATGTCCGAACTTACGGAAAAGTTGGGTTTTCATCATGATAACTCAACACCCTATTATCCGCAAGCTAATGGCCAGGTCAAAGAAATCAACAAAGTTCTTATAACTATGCTTCGACGGATGATAGGAATTCATAAAACAAGTTGGCACACGATTTTGTTTTCGGCATTGTGGACATATCGGACATCTGTCAAATCCACTACTAGGTTTACGCCCTTTCGATTAGTCTATGGTGTGGAAGTTATTCTTCCTATAGAATGTGAGATACCCTCTCTGAAGCTAGCTGTCAAACTCTTACCCAATACTTATGCTGAAGAAGAATGTCTATTGTATTTAATGTGATTAGATGAAAATCGTCGTGATGCCACTCTAGTAATAGAAGCCCAGAATAAACGTTTCAAGGCATAGTATGACAAGCATGTCAAGCCTCGTGTTTTCTCTGAAGGTGATCTTATTCTTCTTTATGAACATGATCGAGATATGTTAGGAGCTAGGAAATTCGAACCAATGTGGCGAGGTCCTTATATTGTTCGCCGAGTTTTGGAAAAAGGAGCATATGAGCTTGCTGATTACGATGGTATCCCTTTGAGTGAACCCAAGAATGGGTTGTACTTGAAGAAGTACTATGCATAAGTCATTTGTGCACAAGTACTTGTATTTTATGTATCATACTTTATGTGTGTTACTTTAGTTTGATTTTGATGTTATCTAGTATCTGCCCTTATGTGACGTTGTGTTTGATTGCCAGATGTCAAAGTCTTCGCTACCCTATATTGGCTTCGCTGATGGTGCTAGACATAGTACTCGGAACCTAGCTTCCGCTGCGTGGGCAATCTATGCCCCAACAAATGAACTTGTATCTTTACGAGGTGTATGCCTTGGCCGTGCAACCAACAACATTGCAGAGTATAGCGTTGTTATTGAATTATTGGTTGATGCTATCTCACTCGGAATTCGTCATTTGGTTGTGCGACTTGACTCCCAGCTTGTAGTACTACATCTAAGTAATATCTACTCTATTCGAAGTCCTACTTTATTACGGGTGTATTTGCGAATTCACCTCTTGGAACGTTATTTTGATCACATTGAATATCAACATATTCCTAGATGTCTTAATACATTAATAGATGCATTGGCTAATTATGTATTGGACAGACATTTGAACCATTTATAAATTAAACACATCAAAATTCACACATTATAAAGTAAACCGGTAGAAACCATCTGTATATATAACGATCAAAGGTGTTTTTTACAAAAAGTTTGTCCGAAGACCAAAATATCAAAATTTGAAGCTCATAGCTTCTACAAAATGACGTCACAGATGACGTTCACAGTAACACACGACTGCCCTAGAAACCCTACGGAGCAGTCAACCCATAGCTGTTGATACCCCTACAATGTGACGTTGATCACGTCATGGAATCTCTTCCAGAGTCATATCTGGAATGTCTGCTGTCAGGACCTCTAAATTTTGTTCCACCACCTGATAATCTTCGGCATACTATGGTGGTGCTGCTGCTACCTCTCCTCGTCGTTGGATAGGAGAGGTGTCAGGAGGTATATACAGTCCCACATCTGTGTTATCAACAAACATTTTGTGTTAGTCTTTGGATAAATATATAAAACAAAAACATTTGAATATGATAAAAAATTCAAAAACATTTAAAAAGAGAAAATGCATGTACTTCTTACCGAGGTCTCCCCACTGAGCATCTTCAAGCAATGCTAAATCTGGATCTCCTCTAAAATCCAACCCAACATAAGCATAGTCATCGACCATCAACATCTGGTTTTGAAGCCAGTTAAAGAAAATATCGTCGTACTTGACGATTGGTCCTACCACGTGCCCGACCATGAGCCGACACCATCTCAACATTCTTGGATCCCTAGGACCCGGGAAGTCCCACTCAACCTGTAGTCTAAATACAGGGACCCTCTCGAGGAAGAAGGACACCAGAAAAGAACCATACCCAAATTGTTTCAATTCACCTCGCCTACATTTGGTTAATTGCCTTTTGATACTGTGAAGCACAACATCTGCCCAGTTGAATACTCGAGGCTCAGTACACTCGATGGCATACTGAAAGTAGCTCTGTAATGCCATATGAGGAGCAGACCTCCCAGTTATCTGAGCTATAGTAAAAAGGATAGTGTGGAGGGTCAAGTCTTGTACCCCCTAGATAGCCACTTTTCCTTTTTTCCTCTCAGCTTCGGGTACACAGTATTGATTGCAGTACTCACTCATCTTGAGCCCACCACCTCCACTACCGTTCAGGCTAACATAATACCCACGCATGAACAATTCAGTCAAAAAGTATATGTCCTCAATGTCTATGGACAATGTGTGAGCTCCCACATTGAAAACCTGTTGATCTGGGTCCCACATACAGACCAGGTACTCTAGTAGTCTGACTTGGGCCCTCATGCTCGGGATGCGAAAGTATTTTAAGATCCCACAATCTCTCAATGCAGCTATGGTAGGAGGATTATTTTCGGCATTTTCATTATCCTCTTCATGTTCTCTTTCACGCCACTCAAGCACCATGTTTGTGGCTATTTATCTGCACAAGGAACATAAAAGGAGGATTAATGATTTTATTGATTTGGATCTTTTTTATTGGCTAAATATTTAAAAAAAAATTGGATTCTGCGATTCTCGCAGGTGCCTCATTTGCACAGTACGAACACCTCACAGGTGGCTCAAGGCTCACCTGCGAGAACGCATCATTCTCGCAGGCCCTGTATGGGCTTCCTGCAAAAATGCCTACGCGCATGTAGGGTTCAAAAAAACACTTGAAACTGAAAAACTAACCAATGAAATAAAAAATTTAAACCATGAAAATGTCAAGAATGAAGATCTTACCTTAATGCAGCAGATGGCTCGTCGAATGGTCTCCTGTCGCTCCCAAAAATTAACGCCAAACTCAGAGGGTAAAAAGGGGGTTTTGGAGCTCAATAGTGGAAATGTGAAATGATATGGTAAAAATGGTTATTTATTCATTTTATTTACTTTTTACTATGTCATTTTGGGTTTTTTATGATTATTTATTGATTAAACCTAATCCATAATACCAAGATGAGTGTAATGACTTGGAGGTGTGATGACGGTGATAATTAAACCCAAGGGTATGGACATATTGTTCTTCATTATGGCATTTTTTTTACTATTTTTTTATGGTTTTTACATAAAACCTCGAGCATCGTTTTTGTCTGTTCTTATGCTCGTAAATACAAGAAAATGTGATCGAACATAGTTTTCTGACTTTTTCGGGCTCAACAAGGTTATACAAAAAAGGAACCCCCCTGGAGTCCTCTTTAAGCTCTTTTCAGACTCTCTAAACATGAAAATATCGTCGAGCGACCTTGCTATTTTCACGCTCGCTAAAGTATTTGAAATACGCGTCTAGTGAGCGATAATTTATCTCTTTTTCGGTCTCGTCCAGACTATATTATGAAAAAGGAACTGAGAGAGTTCTCTTTTAAGTGTTTTTCCAAACTCTATAATCTTGAAAAACCTTCGAGTTTACTATCTCTGGACTCGTTAAACAAACATTGACAGACCCGTGATGGGACCGAACCACTCCTTTTTAGGGTTTGTTAAAAATACTTCGAGGGACTCATCCGAAGGATGAGATTATATCAACAAGCATATGTGATCCTCTTCAAGCTTGCGTAAAAATAAAGAGGTACTTGCCAAAAATGGTGGGGGAAAATTTGGGAAAGGGATATGTTTCATTTTCGTATTGATTGGCAGTAAGTGTCGCTCTTGAACATGACACCCCCTATTCATCATTTGAAGTCAGTTTGGGAAATCCATTGGTCTCTCTTTCGATTGATTACAAGGTCATTTCATGTGTCGTCTTTGAGTCAATGCTGCCAAATCATTGGTCGTGTTGTTCATATGTTCAAGAGAAGTCCATCTAAAACCTATATTGAGTCGACCATCTACAGTTATCCATTCTCTTCGTGTCGGCCTTCCCTGTGTCCAGCCCAATTTGCAAAATGCTCTGTTTCACCTTCAAACTCTGTTACTCATTTCATGTCATTGAAGAGGGATACATCAAGGCCCTCTTGTGATGAGTTTTGTTCCATCGACTTCAGCTCATTATACAGAATCAAAGCTTAGAAATTATTTGGTACCTTGGAACTTGCATGCCTCAATGGAAGGTTTCCTCACTTTCGATAGTGGGTTTACATCATTGACCCTTGATCGAAAGATTCCATCGAATGTTCGACATCAACTCATTCATTCACACTTTATGGATTGTACTATAGTACCTTGGGAGTCATTGACATCAATGGTGATTTCCCTCACACTTGTTAACGGTTTCATCAATGACTGGTAATCAAGTGGTTTCTACCATGTTCGACTTCAACACATGTAATCACATGGTTAGATTCGTACTTTGGGGGACGAGATTAAAGACCCTGGATATTATCTTTGTGATCCAGGTTGCGATGGAGTATGTATAATTTGTGACACTACTGTGTATGTTTTGTGGCTATGTCGTCTTGATTTGAAATTTCTCGCATAGATCCACAGTGTATTCAGGTGGCTATGCTGTATTTTGATGGCATGGATCCACAGTGTATGATTGGTGGCCATGACTGATGTCTATCGTGTCATCAGTCTATGATATGAGCATGGGAATGCCTACCTCATAATTGGTATATATGATATTCTGCAGATGCTTGGTATTTCGCAGGTTTCCGATTAGATGTGCTCCTGGTTCTTGACACACACATGCACCTTACAAAGTCTATTGACTATCACTGGTTCCAATCTCAGACTTTGGGGGGCATTATGTTACCCATGATTTTGGTCGTCATGATGATGTATTGATGATGGTGTACTCAGGCTATTCATTAGAACTTTCTCCTGAGAAAAGTTACCTTCATCTCTTTCCAGAAATCACATTTTTGAGGAAGGTTTGTAGGCTGCTAATACATTTGCCTGCGAGAATGCATGATTCTTGCAGGCTGCCTTAAGCCAGGGTGTGAGAAATTCACACTGTGTCTAACTACTAGGGTGCGAACACTTTCTAAAACTAGGAAAAAGATGAATTCTCAAAGCTTCTAGAAGGGAATCTTCTAGAAGGATGAGATGACATTCGAATGGTTATCTAAGTACTGGATTTCTTGATATTTTGGAATCATTCTTATCCAAGTAACCAATTCATTCTCTCCTATATATTGAGTGAATTCTCATGGAAAAGGTTAAGCAAAGAGAGGAAAACAAGCAAGAGATTTACTGGAGAATTAGTGAAAGATTGTGTGAAGGATTGAAGCTACAGCAGCTAGGAAACTCCAGCAAGTTCATCAAAGGTGGTTGATCTTCTTCATGCAAGTGAGAAAGTGTGTGTGTCATAACCAAGGGCCATTGAAAGGAAGTTTGCAACATCAAGGCTCAGGTTGTAATCTTTACTTTCTATCAATATGATACAGTAATGTGTCCCTTTCCCATAAAGTTAGTTCCACTTTATTGTATAACTCCTTGATCATATACATAGATTAACTGTTGAATAGATTGTGCTTTCTTCACTTTGGTTGGTTTGTATTGTTTTGATATTGACTGTACGAGAGTACTAGAGAGAAGTAGGAGCAACAAAGACCAAAGGAAGTGATTATAAGGTATGTTCTTTAATCGTGCCTCTTAGTATATTCAATAGTTTAAATCTAGGGAAAGAGTATCATTCTGTCTTGCTTTGTTCTAGATCCAGGTGGATCTAGGGAGATCGGTTTGTGTCCGCACTTACGGATTTATCCAATAACAACACTGATTGTATGTCTTTGTGCTGTCTCCATGTCTTCGAGTCTAGCTCATAGATCACACATCTCTCTCTCCATAGCTAGATCTGTCATTTGCCTACCTCTTCTTCTCGACATTTCCCTATCCTCTGGTGGATCAGGTGTTTGCCTGTCCCTTCTCCTTGGCAGCATGGTGAATTCTCTTTCTTCTCTACTATAGAAAGCAAAGAACCTTTCTGAGCTCTGATACCAAGTGATGCCGAACGCACTCAACCCGCAAGTCGGAAGGTCCACGTCAGCGCAGGATCTTCCCTTCTTACTAGCTCGAAGAAATCTAATGGCTCTTATCTTTCCCTATCGGGAAATATGCACCCACAACAAAACTCTCATGGGATCCCCTCTTTACACTTGGGAGATCGGACTTCACAACTTCGCGAATTCGTCGGTCAAGCGTTGGTCTCACGAAAACCTGAAACCTGAAACCAGTCAACGCTGACCTTTCCTTTACCCTTTCGGGATTTTCCCTACCATGATTTCAGCGATCGCGATATCGAGAAACTCATCTCACCGACTCTCGAATCCCGATATGCCAAAACTCTGATACACGCGCGAGTTTGACTTTTCAACGCTACTTCAGCCCTGTCGGGACTTCGAACTTCACGGTATTGTGAATCTTGATGTAGTGAGTTCGGGACTTCACACCACTAAACTCCAAAATAGCGTGCCACCTTTCTGCTCGCTGACTCCTCTGTGGCCCACACAAATCCACTTAGCTTTCAGAATATTGCGGTTCGTGATTTCGCGATTCCCGTTGCAATGTTTACGGGTCTTCCACCTACGAAACCCCGATATGGAAATCCACGTGTAAATCCGATGACCCTTATGGATCAGATCTACGGTCTTGCCCCTCCTAAGCTTAGAACCTTTAGGGAATACTTGTTATATCTCCCCTGTTCCTCTGTGATATCTGAAGGCTCACGGAAATTCATGAATTCCCCTCAGAGAATTCCGACAGTCCGTATCTCCCTTTGAGAATCTCGTCCTCCTGCGGCCTTCGTCGATAAGCTTTCACCGACCCTTGAAGACTTAGTCTCTTTGTCTTTCTTCAATGGCTTTGAAGGCTTCAGAACCTACTGATCCTTCCACGACTCTGCGTCTTTTGGAAACCTGTTGCGCGCACTCCTAGCGACAGATTTTCAAACACTTTCAAGTGCTTGAATCTCCTTCGACCCAGTGCACACCTACAACATCAGTCTCAAAATACTTTGTTCGGATTCATAACTCTGAGGTTTCACTTGCCCTGCGCACTCCTTGCACGGCTCCTGTGCCCAAATGCACCTTTTGGGTGAATGATAACAAAAACTATCCCTATCTGAACCCTTTGTCGATGCACTCCTTGCAGACACTTCGACTGCACTCCTTGCAGGAACTCTTGCTCAGATACAGAAGCAATTGAAACTCATTCCTACTTCCTTTAGACTTCACAGTCAAAACATGAAATCACATACACAACATATAAAGAAAATGTGTAACATGAAGCAAACATTCATGAGCATACCATTCAACATCAATACATAGAGAACAAACACAAAAACCATGAATTTGAATCAAACTCTTTCTATATTAATTCAAATATATGTACATGGGTGTTCTTACACAACTCTCTGCATGCTCTTTCT
The DNA here is from genome assembly GCA_009831015.1 of Picea engelmannii. Classification (NCBI taxonomy): domain Eukaryota; kingdom Viridiplantae; phylum Streptophyta; class Pinopsida; order Pinales; family Pinaceae; genus Picea; species Picea engelmannii. The sequence goes on from ML782796.1 coordinate 158,020, forward strand.
CTTCCCAACAATGTTGCTTCATCCTCTGATAATGTTACAATACACAATGAGGGTGTCTATATCCCGTTTCTCTCTTGCGCTCTAAAACTGTCAAATCTACACATTCAATTCTACCTACTTGCATTAACTACTTTAAATGCCTTCTACCTACTAAAGATGAGAGCAAATGGCTCAAGGTCCATTTACATTATACAAGTGTGCTTCTTCTTAATGACTTCATTTAAGATTGCGCATCAATTTCAGGGTAATTTCAAAATTTGCACTGGTGCTTGTCCAACTGTCTTTTGCTTCTATGCTGGCTCCCTTGATGTTGGCAATGCTCCTGCATTAGTTTCTAAAATGTACAAAGGTACATTAGATAAGGACTGGAGCTCGATTCTTCCTTATGGAGTCATAGTCAAGCTTGGGGTTGATTAGGACAACTAACTTGGTTGTTCTGAATCTACGGTTGGGTGGAACTTGGTTGTTCCATTTGTTTTCAACTTTTTGGTACAAATATGTATAATCTACAGTTTTAGTTTTATAGATGCATCTTTTTCTTATGAATTTCTTTTTAAATTGTAGATATTAATTATACGTCAGTGTGATTGTTTAAAGTTGAAGGGGTATGATTATAGGAACAATAAATATTTGTTACATAAATATACATATATTAATGTATATATATAAACATTGATTTAAAATTTTAAAGAAGAGAATTTGGACCACTAATTAATGAAGTAAATCCTCTTCAAGTAACAGACAAATTGAAGATTTATTCATAGACTTTACAAGAGATACGCATGTATATTCTTGAGTTGGAACCCAAGTACCTTGGTTGGTGTAGAAAAATTACTCCATAATTTTTAACCTATAGACAACGAAACACCAGAGATGAGTATAGCATTATTTTGAATATACAATTAATGAAAGAAATTAAAAAAAAGAGGGGCTAGATTATGTAACATCCCACTGTTGCACGCACCTGATGTGACTTATTCCTTGAGGACACTTACATGGAAGTGATTAATTTCATTATATGATTTTCTTATTCACTTATGGATTTCGATGATGAGATTGTGGTTTATGATGTTATGTTATGTTATTTATGTATAGACAAGCGATATTGATTGGTTTCTCCTGAGTGTGCATGACTCTAGATAGATTGAGGATGTCGATGGGATCGATGGACCTCCTTGGACTCTATATCGAGTAAGGGAGTGGACTGTATATGGTTTGAGTACTTCTATTATTGCATATGTGACATATGACTAGGTATATTATGATGTTATTTATGGATTGTTGACATGTTTTGTTGATGGATGCAGGGTGACGATTGCTTGTTAATCGGACTCACATTTGGAGTAAAGGGGCCATGAACGACAACCAAAGATATTAAGGGAGAAGTGTGGTGGCATCCTTGCTAGAACCTACTAGAACTCACACCGTGGCTCGAACTGTAGGTTAACGATTACCTAGTTCGAGGGATCCACGATGCCATGAGGGCAGAATGAGACAATATCTCATGAATATTCTAAGGGGCGCGTTAAAAGACAGGGTGCTTATTCCTTAGAGGCCCTTACTCTCCCACAAGGTCTCCTGATAGAGTATTGACTCTAAGGGCAGATGTCTGCCAAAATCAGTTAAAAGGAGAGTGTCACCCTTGGAGCATGTAGTGCATCTTGAAGTGCATGTCGCATAAATTAAACATGAATAAAGGAGAGTGGCACCCTTGGAGAACGTAGTGCATTCTGAAGGGCACATCGTGATTTTTAACACTGATGTGTCAATGAAACTAGGTGCCTAGAAAACAATATTTTATTTGACGTGGTCAGCCTTAAAATAAATGTTGTATGAGTAAAGCATATTAATTATAAAATTGTTCCCTTAAAAATCGCTAAAGCCTAGTTGAAATTAAATCCTAGGTCTGAGTAGGAAATGAGGACTAAAATTAATTAAGCAATTAATAAAAGGGTGGGATGAAGAGAAATCAATTTAATAATTTAAAGGAGAATTAATTTACCTAAAAATTAATTGGTGTATATGTGCAAAGACATGTTATTTTAGAACTTAGACAAAAAGGGCAATTTAAATGCAAGAAGAATGTGGAACATAGAAAGAAATCTAGTCTAGAGAACTTCCTAATTCGAACTTAACTAAGATTTAAGAAAGGCGCCGGTCATTAAAGGAAATTGAGGGAATAAATGGACAACAAGGAGTGTTTTTAGGAAAGCTTCTAGGTGGGTGAGGGAAATTGAAAAATTAATTTAATTAATTAAATGGATTTTTTGTGCAATTATGGTAACAAGTGACAAGTGGAATGGGGAAATAAATCCTAATTAAATTATTAAATAAACAAATTAATTGAGAAAATGGAATCTGTCACTAGGAAAAATTTCTATCAAGAAAATGGCGGAGGAGAGGAATGGATCCCGCCTGGTATCTATAAGGTTATGTTGTTGGATTTTTCTTGACTGATTTTTCTTGCGGGAGTTGGGATACCCATATCGAATAGAGAGTGGTAGATCGACCTTGCAAGGCGATATGGGAGCTAGCTTTCTCTGGTTTGTGTGTGTGGCCCCTTTGTGGCTCAAGGGGCTCAAGGAGAAGAAGACTACCCCTAGCATTGGTTGAGAAGTACCGGTGAGGTCTCAGCGGTTAGAAATGAGGAGTTGGATGGAGTGCAAGCGCGAGACAACCACTTCAAGTTATTCGCCTCGGTTACGATACGCACATTTAAATTTGCATGGGTAAATTAGTGAACATTTTGTATATGGTTTTATATGTCGATGAATTGTAACGAATTTTTGGATTGGTTGTGTGTGAGGAATGGTATTTTTATTTGCAATTCTTTTAAAAAGGGAATATTGTATTATAGGTGTAGTTTGTTGCCATGTCTGTAAATATAGAAGAACCCTTATTTCAATTGATTAAATTGTTGTCAGTAGTATTGTGTAATGGAAACTTGTGTCCTTCTATCCTTCCAGTTTTGATGGTATGGAGGATGACTCGTCGTCTTCTTCCCATCCCTAGGGTCACCTTGAGATTTCTCTTCTTTTCTTTGTAACGAGATAGTTTCCTCCTCCTACCTTTGTGTAGACCGGCAAGGTCTGCTCTTAACCTTCTGAGGACCTCCAATGTACAAAACTACGACCTTGCCACACTTAACCCAACGATTTTGGGTAGTGATCTGTGTGGTATTAGATTTTTCATTTTCTGCGTTGCTCCATGATTTTTCCTGGCCTCGGAGTTGCACCCAGCCTTTAGTTTTTAGTTTGGCTAAGCCAAAAATGAATTACCCTTATGTTTCCTTTTTACCTAGCCTTTAGCTTTCTTTTTACCAGCAACGTACTATACGTTTTTCTTTCTTAATGAAGCTTGATAATCCTTAAGGCATTGTCCCTTTTCACTTTTTTACTCTCAGTCAATCCGTTATGTTTCCCAGCATATCCATGCTGTGAGCAGCGGATAGAACCAACATTCACTATGATTTTGGGGGCCCTTTTTTTTAACTTAGCAAGTCCGTTCTCTGCCTGGCGTTTTTGTTTGTTTACACAACAAAAAGTGTGATTGCCCTGCGTGAGAGACCGAGCGTTGTTGTCTTAATTTCGCTCTTACCTAGCCATCTCGTGAATTCCAGGTGCGTGCACGACCGAAAGAGTCTCGGCGTTTGTTTTATTGGATTCTTTCCCAACATTAAAAGCTTCGTGCATACCTGTGTGAGGAGAGAAATATTCCTACGAGTTGGATTTCCCTCCGTGAGTTGACACTCCCCCAGCGATTGATAATTTATTCTACCTCTGCGTGTTGCCTTAACTCTCGGCGAGTTTCCGTGCCTCGCGAACATCCCCTCTCCAAAGTCGTGGAGCTCTCAGCAATATTTCCTCTCCGAATTCACATCTTTTCTCTACATTGCCTTAAATCTGAATTTCCTCCTTCCCAGCGAACCCCTCATTCCCTTCAGCGTTGGCGCCATCTTCCTTTTGGCTAAGGGGCGCTTGGAGTTTGTTTTTGTTTTTATTGTTAAATATAGACACTTTTAATTTTCCATCAGATTCGATTTTTGCTTGTTTTAGCTGTGTTGAGATATGGTGGATAATTGAAGGTGGGGAGCTTCCAACATAACCCATATTAGTATTTAGTGCTTCCAACATAAATTATATTCACACCTATAAATTTTAATATTTGGACTAATTCAATGATAAGGGTATCCTGTTTTATTTTAAATTGTACTGTTGTTTATGGTCATACTATCTTCCACACCATGGTTATGTTATTCATACCTGCTCTTTATGCGAGTGGCTTGGTCAATCCACCCTTATCTCATAAATTAGTTAGCTTTCCACTTGATAACTTATTACATACAATTGCGATGATTGATATTTTGTTGGGCCTTGGACATAACTGGTTATATTAATAACTTTAAAGTTGGACCCTGACATATGATGTTAAGGTATGATCTGTGCTAGGAGTTTGTTGCACCAGGCTTAATGGGTAGTGTTTTTTGCACAATGACCTTTCAATGTCGACGAATGATTGGTTAATATATTTAGAACCATTGCACGCACTGATATTTAAATGAAAGTATGATGGTTAGCATAGATGATTTTAGGGGCGAAATTTCGCTCATGGGCGAAATTAAGGGGCCTCCAATTTTTTATTGGGCGAATTTTTTGTATTAGAGTGATTTTTTTAAACTTATATCATTAGCCCATAATTTATTTTAGGGGAAAAATTGTGTACACGGTTAGCCCATATTTTTAGGAGGGATAGAGGAAAAAAATTATATTTTGCCCCCGAAATTTGGAGGGACAAGCTTCCATTAGCCAAATTTCTAAAAGTATGGAAATTTCTGATAGCATCTTCGCCCTGCCATTTGGTAAAATCGGGGTTTATGGTTTAATTTGCCTTGATTTTGTGGTATGGGCAATGGGCACTGTGTAGCTACAATCTTCCCTTTGTCGGATTTCCAAAGAACATGGAGATTTCTGAGAGCATTTTGTCCCTCCCACATGGTATAAATTATATGGGATCTGACCATATATACATTCCCCAGTTTACATCTTCGTTCTTATTTGAATTTCCCCTTTGGACCTTGACGGAATGGAGGTTTACGGTTTTACTTTTCAATGTTCTTCTACTACTGCTTATTTCCCCTTTGGGCTTTGACGGAATGGAAAAAAGTGGGCTAGGTTACTCCCAGGTTTGGCCCAGGCACCAGTGACCATATTTTTCGCTCGCGGCTCGATGCTGAGGCTCGACCAAACTGGAAAAATTGCATATCTGGATTCTGATTCTCTACGTTTCCATCAAACAAGTGGTGTAGCCGCGGCTTCAGAGAGGTGCTTACTGATTTTCTATTTACTGAACATATGTCTTTTTACATCCATTCGGTGTAATTTTCATCAAAACTATAATATAAGAGATAACACAATTCGAATATCATTTAAATTGTTTAATGGCATGAAGGTTTCATCATAGTTGATTTCTTGTTTCTTTGCTTAGCCCTTGGATACCAATATTTCTTCATGGTTATCCAATGATCCATTGACTTGTAGTTTATTTTGTATACCCATTTTCATCCTCTTATTGGTACTAGACATCATACCTTTTTCTCTGGGAACCCCTTTGAAAATACTTGGAGGGCCTTGTGCTTTTATATTAATCATTTTAGTCCTTGGTAACATCCCTTTGATTCTCTTGTTTAGAGAAACTAAGATGAGTCTACTCTGTGTCCCAATGAGACTATTCGGTTCCACCTTGATTCTTGTTACAAATTATTAGTACCTATGTGAGTCGTACTCATCCCGTGTTGCCCAATATTAACCTCTAGTTGTCCTAGTGGTTTATTGATATGCCATTTAAAATATGTGTTCCCAATAATTGACCATTCCTAGTGGAATGCTTTCAGTCACTACTAGGTGATTCTTGCATTTATTGTATGAACAAGGAAAGTCTTTAGTACACTTCTCATTTCCTTCCCCATTACCTTTTGTTCTCATTCTATGTCAGCCACACCTTAATTTCTACCTCATGTTGGATTCAATGACTCATCATTACCTTGCTTCTCATCGGCCTCCCCCTATTGACTTCAAAACCTATATTCTATGGGTTTTTCTTAGAGGACTATCTACCTTGGCCTCATCTTCATCATTGGTGGGTGCCTTATAATAAGAAAGGATAGACATGAGTGCTCCTTGACATGGTTGTTTCATACATGCTTCACTTCAACTCATCATTACACTTTTTGGAAATATACACTTGACAGTTCAATGATCCAATTGATTCTACCAATTTCTCAATTTTTTTTGAGATGCATCATACCTCAAAAGGCGGTTTCCCTTCAAGTAGTCCCCCACATGTTCTGGCATCACCATTTTATTTCAGATATATAGCTCCATTTGTTTTAATTCGAATACTAGGTCTTGGAGTTTACGAACACCATTGTCAGCTTTTTGGTCAATTATGGACATCAATAAAATTTGTTTACAACAGTTTATAGTTTAAATTTTGGTCAAGTCTGGACATCAATAACTAGCATTTTCCTTGTTTACAACAATTTACATATTACCCATTGACAGATTCTACACCAAATATCAAGGAGTATTTCCAAATCTTTGATCTTGAATACCCTTGTTAGAAAAAGGCATTAAGCACTCAACAACATGACTGGGACACCTATAGTAGAAACTATGTCCATATTCAATTATTGATGCTCATTATGATGTGGACAAATAAAATTGTAGAGAAATAGAGCAAGATGAGTAACATTTTGAAGGGACAATGTGGCAAAAGGCCAATTCCATTTCTAGTTCCATGAAGAAGGTGAGCATTGCATTTTCAATATAGCCGCACATGGGTTGCTTGAATTGTTGTCAAAGGCTTGTGGTTCCCCACAACTTCATTTTTTATAAAAAAATTATTTAGGTTTGAGTAGGTTATTAACCTTCCTCGTGTGGGGATGGTAGGTATCCTATAGCCTTCACGAAGTCTGCAGAACTAGATTTTTCTTTTTTCATCTAGCTTTCATCCCAAAGATACCATTCCTTTGAACTCGATTACAACACCACCAAAATCTATATGTTTATCATAGGAATTCATCAATTTTTTGTAGTTTGATTTGTTTTAATGACTCGCAATCACATTTCCTCATATTTCATCATCATTCGGTCTATATTATTCACCTTTTCATATCCTTTACTTAGTGTTGAGTCATTGGATTCCTTCTTGCAGTCGCTTCCCCTAACATTCACCATTAGACTCAGTTCTTTTTGATGGCTAACCATTTTATGAGAACTTGGTAGTTAGGTTTCAACTTGTACACCAAAATGATATATTTAGTGCCTATGTGAGTGTAAATTCCTAGCGTGCCTTTAGAATATTGGCATACCAACTTCCTTACTGCCAATAGGAATGATCTGGTAAGTTTAATTGCCTTGGCTTTATAGATGACAAATTTTCTAGCTTCTACTTGTCCCTAAAATTTGTTTACAACAGTTTATAGTTTAAATTTTGGTCAATTTTGGACATCAATAACTAGAATTTCCCTTGTTTACAATAGTTTACATATTACCCATTGACATATTCTACAGCAAATATCAAGGAGTATTTCCAAATATTTGATCTTGAATACCCTTGTTAGAAAAAGTCATTAATCACTCAACAACATGACTAGGACACCTGTAGTAGCAACTATGTCCATATTCAATTAGTCATGCTCATTATGATGTGGACACATAAAATTGTAGAGAAACAGAGCAAGATGAGTTAGTGGATGAGAAACATTTTGAAGGGACAATGTGGCAAAAGGCCAATTCCATTTCTAGTTCCATGAAGAAAGTGAGCATTGCATTTTCAATATAGCCACACATGGGTTGCATGAATTGCTGTCAAAATCTTGTGGTTTCCTACAACTTCATTTTTTATAAAAAAATTCTTTAGGTTTGAGTAGGTTACTAACCTTCCTCATGTGGGGATGGTACGTATCTTAAAGCCTTCACAAAGTCTGTAGAACTAGATTTTTCTTTCTTCATCCAACTTGCATCCCAAAGATACCATTTCTTTGAACTCGATTACAACACCACCAAAATCTATATGCTTATCATAGCAATTGATCAAGTTTGTGTAGTTTGATTTTTTTTAATGCCTCACAGTCACATTTTATCATATTCATAATCATTTGGTCTATATTATTCACCTTTTCATATCCTTTAATTAGTGTTGAGTCATGGGATTCCTTCTTGCAGTCTCTTCCCCATACATTCACCATTCACATCAAGAGTCACATGCAATAGATTTAGAGTGGTAGAGGAGATGGAAAGATGCAAGGAGTAACATCATTAGTGTCAAGGGTAGAGCTCAATAAAAGAGGGGTGGCTAGGAGTAACATGATTAGTGGCAAGGGTAGAGCTCAACAAAAGAGGGGTGGCTAGGGAAGAGTTGGATGGAAGGGGTCATAGCTAGGGTAGATGTTGGCCCTTGACCAAGTTTTGGGAGATTCTTGGTCATAGTGACCTATTTTGGGACTTCGACAACCTGTCAAAGGAGGAGCGCAAGATGAAGAGGAGATCAAGGTACCTTGGCCCACTTTTGGGTCCTTTTTGGGTTTTTGAGATTATGTAACGTGATTGGGATGTCATCCCATTGGTTTACCCATGTTTAGGCCTATTTTTTAATGTATAAATAGAAGGCTAGGAAATGTTAGAAGTAGTTGAATAGGCATCTATGTGATGTATGCTAAGTGCAAGTAGAGTCTATAAGTGCTTTGTGAATGACTATAAGAGACTTGCAGAGCTAAGTGCAGGAACTTGTAACCGAGTGTGGAAGGTTGAGTGTTGTATCACAAGGAAGAAGGGTCTAGCGAGCTGCGCAGATATTTTGTCCTATGCGGAGTAGGGTTTGGATGGATCTATGCTTGTAACCGATTGACTAAAGATAATAAATAAGAAGAGTTGGTGGACATAGCCCTGGGGTAGGGGTGAACCACATAAACACTGTGTTTTTTTTCTTTGTTCTTGTCTGGATGTGTTTATATCTTATTTTGCTAAGTTCTTAGAGATGATTAGATATATACGCTTATGCTTAGTGGTAAGGATGTATAAGAATGTTATATATGATCCATATGAATGTCCTATCTATTGATGTGAAGTGCTTAAATGCGTTATATCAGTGTTAATGTTGTGAAGCCCTGTTTTATCAACGAAGTGATTATTGATTGCATATTGAGGAATTGACGATGCTAAGTGATTTATTAAGTATTATAATCACATATCTGTGTCCCAACTAAGGTTGTAGACACCTGAGTCTTGCAACCACCCCTGCCTCTACCTCGGGTGAGACTTCATATGCTTCGCAGGTGTTTCCAAAAGGGCTAATAGTTAGGGCTTTGTTGGTGCATTGTTGTAGTGTTGAACCCTGGGTGTGCCCTTGTGCGAACAAATGGTTCTATTGTCGGCACCTGAAACTTTTATTGCTGGGAACTGAGAAAGAAGAAGCTTTGTGCAAAGATCCATCCTGAAACTGTGAAATCTCTATGCGTAGATTTGTTGCCCTAGTGCACAGCATTCTAGAAGCTCTGTGCTAAGGAAAATAAGTCTGATCTGAAGAAAAGAGGTAAGATCCGGAAGTTTTGTGCCCTAAGAAAGGTAAAAGTGAGAATTCTTGATTAAAAAGAGGTAAGATATGCAATCTTTGTGCTCTAATAAAGGTAAGCATAGTTAAAAGTTTTAGATCTAGAAGCTTGGTGCTCTGTAGAAATAAGATAAGTGGAAATTTTTGTTTCTAGAGTATGGATCTAGGTATGTTTAATAGAGTCTTTCCTAGTTTGAAAACTAGGGTAGTAATAGATGAAAGACGATTTGATATGACTAGATCTGATAAGAATAGTGAAAGATATGTTATACCTATGCATATAAAGAATGTTTGGACAATCAAATGGATGAAGGATCCTAGAAAGAATTTATTGCAGGTTAGCCCCTATGATCCTAGCGCGCAGTACAGGAGAAGTTGGGGATCATTTAAAAGAAAGAGAGGATTAAACCTCTGTTACAGCTGCATAAAGACAAGACATCTTGGTAAGGCATGCCCTGGGAGAAGACTTGGTTGTCTTTGTTGAAAACCTATGAACCATGAAGTATTGGATTGCCCTAGAATGATTGCTAAGCTTGAAAGTATGAACATAAGACAAGAAAACCCTAAGGCAGATCCATAAACTAAGGCTATAGAAGAACCCCATAAATAATCAGAGAAGGTATTGCTACAGATGAAAGAAATATTGAATGACCACCGACATGTTAGATTATTAGAGATCTTTAAAGACAAGGAATGCCTTGAAGCAAGAATCAGAGACTTCGACATTGACTATATTCTAGATGAGGAAACACAGGTGAATATAATGACAAAGAGAACTTGGGAAGCTATAGGAAGACCTGCTATGATTCCTTCATTAGGAGGAATAGGGTTATTCAGAGGAAAACTGGTAAACCTATGTCGAAATCTCACTCAGATATCTATGAATGCTAATCGAACTTCGACAGAAGAATATTTTGAGATTATTCAATTTATTGAGGACCGCGCCCCATTTACCATGTTACTAGAGAAACCTTGGATGGAAAGAGATCAAGCCAGACAGAAAGAAGAAGAAGAAGTTTTGGAGCAAAAGAGACAAGAGTTAAAATATTTTATGACTAGAAGGATCACATACTTTATTGAAGAATAAGAGAATAGATCGAAGCTACTTAACACTACAGACCCATATGTTGAAGATGGAAGAACATTAGAAGACTCGCAGAAGACTGAAGTACCTATCTCAGATAAAGAAGGGGTGTTAATCCCGAATCCTAGGAAATAATCTCAACAACGCGCAGTGACTATGTCTAAACACGATAAGAATCAGAATGGAAAAAGGACTACCAAGATGAAGCTCACTGGGAGGAAGGATAGAAATATAAGTAATAAGAGAGCTAATTTTGAAAAGTTATAGAAGGTTCCAGAGGGAACTTCGCAGATAGAAAATTTGCAGAATGAGAACTTCGTCGAGATATCAGAATAGTGTCACATGGCACTTTGCCATGGCAAGGCGATATAGTCGTTGGGACCAATATATCCATTCGATTTCTGCTCCGAACGGGTCAAAAATCATTTATAGCTCAACACCATACCATTGGACCATGCCATAATGAAAGCAACAAGAGTTAATGAGGATTCATACCCATTACAAGCGAACCGTTGTCGAGTTGCCTATTTATCCCATCACACCATGCATAGAGAACACTTTTGATAACCAAGAATTTGAGGCCATAGATCAAGTGAATTGTATACAGTGATCATTCCCCTCTTATTGTTTATTCTAGTGCAGTATTTGATTTAATTGTCAACCCAATATTATTAATCTCAAGCACGTATGTCCGACGAGCTTACCGTAGTTGAAAAATCAGTAACAGAAGTACTCCTTGACTTGATGACTAAAAGAGTCATGTTTGAGAGAGGATTATCTACTGGTCTACAAGCATCATTGTCGAGAGGATTTTTGACCTCTCCATCCACTGCTCGAGCCGGACCATCATGGCCCACAGATGAGAAGCAAACCAAGCACAAAGACGATCTTGCGAATGATAAGATGATTCCGAGCATTTGACCCACCTATCTACCACCTCTAAGAGGCATAATAAATTGAGACAGTGTGCCCAGAGACTTTGAGAACAAATTGGTCACTACGTACCTCCCGAAGGGGATATACGCAGTTCATGCAGATCAAGAAAAGATATCGGTGTTGAAGTTTAGCGACTTCAACCTCAATGACAGGAAGTTCTACAACATGCTCGCCCCAGATAAGTACCTGACCAAGAAAAAGGAAAGAATTAAAAGATCGTCCCTCAGTGATGGACCCATAACCTCGCGCAGTCCACACTGCTCAATGCCATGAATATTCCTCACTTCGAAACACACCAAGAAGTGAATTCATGCATCAAACTATTTATGTCTTGTTACCATGGTGGATACTTTTGGTTAAACCATCGTATCACAATAGATCTGACATTGATCAATCAGATCACAGGGCTGAGTATACAAGGCCCCAACCCATAGGATTTCTACTGCGGAAAAACAATGCATTGAGCTCTAGCACAAAGGATCAAATACACCTATGAAGATGTCGAATAGGGGATGCAAGGCTACACAGTAGCCTCTATCCAAAGTGGCGTAGTGTGCCTAGCCTGTCAATTGATCGCAGGAAAGTAAGTCCGCAAGAACCAATCGAACCAAGTCATTGGTTTTGTAGTCGACCTCACAGGAAAGTGCGCGGAGGGCCTACAAATGAATTGGGAGAAGTACCTTGTGAACCAGTTGGAAGTGGACTACAGGGAAGCGCAAGATAGAGGATACGAGTTCCACTTCAGTTTGCTTCTAATCCTGATTGATTTCAACGCATGGGAGATGCCGGAAGGTGTGACCTTCCCGGACATCAAGCCCTTTGAACCTCTGGCCACGAAGTTTAGTACATTGTGGTATTCCAATGACATGAAAAAGAAATGGCCATCAAATGTCGTATTCCACACATATTACAATCAATGGAAGTTAGCTATCCAGTTCAAGCCTCGCATCATGCCAAATACTCTCCACAGGTTTTGGCCTTTAATGAAATTCAACGCGAATCGCCATGAAATTCAACGCTAATGAGCACCAGAAACAAATTCAATCTTAATACAAGATGACATAGGAGTATTTAGAAGAAATCACCAAGGACTGGTTGGCGGACCTCCTCATTCCAGCAGATCCTGTGGAGATATCTGATTTAGACAGTATAGAAACTGCATCGGATATACCTGGACCTAGCAAGATAAAGAAGACCGAAGAGGTCCATGGTTTATACAACACATCCGTGAAGACCGCTTCAATATCAATAGATAAAGGAGGAGATGGTAGAGAGATATATGGAATAGAAGTTGAATAGAAGAAAGGTGAGGTTACACCACTTAGAGATGAGGAGGATCCCTCGAAGAAAAGGAAGGTTTCCCTACCGAAACCTTCCTTCCGGAAGAAAGTGAAAGAAACCATGACCAAAATGAAGACCATCCTCACCTCATATGACTTCGATTTCATCATAGAATCCTTGAATGATGCTTCGTTGGAGATATCAGAGAAGAAAGAAGCTAGGAAGGAGGAGGTGTTCCATCAGATTAAGGATGAGCTCCAAGGAGTGCAGCAGGCACTACAATCTAGCCGCACAGTCTCCACTTCGCCTCTGTTAGTAGGAACATCAGAACTAGGAGATGAGCCAGCTCAACTCCACCACATCGTTGATATAGTTGAAGCTCACCTTCGACGAGCTCAGGAAGAAAGAACGCAAGCTACCCAGGCTTTGGCACAGGTACAGGGAGTTCTTGTAGAACAACATAGTATGGGAGAATGGTAAAAGCTTGCTCTGTAAGCGAAGTCGGATGAAGAAAAAGAATAATTGTAGCAAATAAAGGAACAATTTCTCACAGAGAAAATCGAAGTAAAGGAAATGGTTCACAAAGCACTTCTCTCTATGACCATCATAGAAGTAAAGACTAAGGAGTGAGTTCCACAACAGGTGGCACAAATTGAAGAGGTAATCCAGCAATGCATAGCAGACTTGGAGCTCTACACTGTGCTTGAGACCCCTCAAGATGTAAGAGACCAAAAGGAAGAAACTTCCCACAATGCAGTTGACAGACTAAAATCTCTTTCCTTGGCATGCAAGAAACTGAGTAACTGAAGCGCCCAAACATATGAGAACCTCACCGAGAATCCAGAGTTACAAGAATTAGAGTCACACCTCAAGGAAGCAAAGTAACACACATACACACTACAGGTGCAGCTGAAGGCATTGTCAATCATGGAAAGAATGAAGCAGTCTCAAGAGAAACGCACCGCCCAACAACAGATCCATATGATTCAAAGCAGAGTGATGTAAGTTACTCAATGACTTCAACCAGTTCAAGATAAGGTGTGCCAATTACTCATAGAGGTTGAAAGCTGAGGAGAAGATCTAGAATAGGTTTTCATCGCAGTAAGACAATGCCTATAAGGGCCCATGAACGATGCAATGATCCAGGAGTTCACCGAGAAAGAGGCCATCATAGAGCAGCAGGTCGAAACAACTCAAGCCAAGCTCGAGGACTTCGAAGAAGAAATGGTCAGATCAAAGTGACTCGGGATGAGTCACAGGTGAGTGTTGTGGGCCTATTGGCGCTTGACCAAGTTTTGGGATATTCTTAGTCATAGTGACCTATTTTGGGACTTCGACAGCCTGTCGAAGGAGGAGCGCAAGACGAAGTGGAGATCAAGTGAACTTGGCCCACTTTTGGGTCCTTTTTGGGTTTTTTGTATTACGTAATGGGATCGGAATGTCGGCCCATGGGTTTACCCATTTTTAGGCCTATTTTGTAATGTATAAATAGAAGACTAGGCAATGTAAGAAGTAGTTGAATAGGCATCTATGTGGTGTATGCTAAGTGCAAGTAGAGTCTGTAACTGCTTTGTGCATGTCTGTAAGAGACCTGCAGAGCTAAGTGTAGGTACTTGTAACTGATTGTGGAAGGCTGAGTGTTGTAACACAAGGAATAAGGATCTAGAAAGTTGTGCAAATCTTTTGTCCTATGCGGAGTAGGGTTTGGATTTCTCTATGCTTGTAACCGATTGACTGAAGATAATAAAGAATAAGAGTTGTTGGATGTAGCCCTAGGGTGGGGGTGAACCACGTAAACACTGTGTTGTCTTGCTTTGTTCTTGTTTGGATGTTTTTATATCTTCTTTTTCTAAGTTCTTAGAGATGATTAGATGGATATGCTTATTCTTAGTGCTAAGGATGTATAAGAATGTTATATCTGATCCATGTGAATGTGTTGAGTGCTTTATCTGCTAGATCTAACCTATCTATTGATGCTAAGTTCTTAAATGTGTTATATCAGTGTGAATATTGTGAAGCCTTGTTTTATGAGAGAAGTGATTATTCATTTCATATTGAGGAAATGACAACGCTAAGTGATTTATTAAGTATTATAATCACAGATCTGTGTCCCAACTAAGTTTGCAGACACCTGAGTCTTGCAGCCACCCCTGCCTCTACCTCGGGTGAGACTTCATCTGCTTCGCAAGTGTTGTCGAAAGGGCTGGTAGTTAGGGCTTTGTTGGTGCGTTGTTGTAGCGTTGAACCTTGGGCCTGCCCCTGTGCCAACAATACAGCTTCAACTCTATGCAAGGCATTCTGCTTCATCGTCTACACTGGAATAAATGGTAATATTACAAAGGTAGAAATTGTCCTTTTTAACGACATCAATCTTATTATGTCAATTATTGTACTAGGTTTGACTTCTATTAATAAGGACTTCAAATTTTACTATATAGTATATGCCTATATAATATAGAAATAATGTGTACAAAGACTGCCAAAAATTAATATGAATCAAGAACATGTCTTCTTCCAAAAGGCATATAACAATTAACCACGCATTGTTCATTACATTGACTAGATTACTCATCCAAAACCATGAATAAAAAATCGTTATTCACTATATTCTTGACTGAAATGGGATGATAATTGAATTTGTTTTTACAAAGATTGGGTCTTTTCTTAACGAGCTAGTATGTCTTCGAAAGAAGCCCTAACTCTGTTAAGTAAATAAAAAATCGGTGTTCATGATATTCTTCTTCATTGAAATGAGCTGACAACTTTGTTGTTTTTGCAAAGATTGAGTTTTTGCTGAAAAGATAAGTATGTCTTCGAAGGTAACAAAAACTCTGTTAAGTAAAATAGTGGTATGAAGCTGAACTCTATTATGTAAAACAATAGTACGAAATGAGAAGGAAACTGCCAAAAATTAGTATGAAATAAGAACATTGTCTTCTACCAAAATGCATATATGAACAAGGAGAATCATCTTCCACGTCCAAAAAGTAGTATGAAATGACAAGGAAACTACCAAAAAGTAGTATGAAATGAGTTGATAACATGGTTTATTTTTGTAGAGATTAGGTCTTTGTTGAAAAGGCATGTCTTCAAAGGAAACCCTAACTCTCTTAAGTAAAATAGTAGTATGAAATATCAAAGAAGTTACCCAAAATTAGTATGAAACAAGAACAGTGTCATCTATCAAAAGGCATATATCAATACACACCATCATCTACCCCATCAAACAACTGAGAACCATCTAGCACGTCAAAAAAGTGAAGTAGGCATCGTAAATTATAACTAGAATACTCCTTTAACACAATGATTAAAATCCCTTTTCATGATATTCTTCATTGAAATGAGTAGAAAACTTGGTTTGCTTCTGCAAAGATAAGGTCTTTTTGAAAAGGAAAGTGTGTCCTCAAAGGAATCCTTAACTTTGTTAAGTAAAACAACAAGTTTCATATATAAATGCTTCAAGGATAGAGAAAAGAAGATGTTGTGCTAGCAACAAATCAATTTTATTTATCGAAAGATATCCTTTTCATTCACTGGAATCGAACACCCTTGTTGGAAAAAGGAATTAAGCACTAAACAACATGACTGGGACACCTGTAGTAGCAACTATGTTCATATTCAATTAGTGATGCTCATTATGATGTGGACACTTAAGATTGTAGAGAAACAAAGAAAGATGCGTTGGTGGATGAGAAACATTTTGAAGGGACAATGTGGCAAAAGTCCAATTCCATTTCTAGTTCCATGAAGAAGGTGAGCATTGCATTTTCAATATAGCCACACATGCGCTGCTTGAATTGTTGTCAAAAGCTCGTGGTTCCCTGCAACTTCATTTTTTATAAAACAATTCTTTAGGTTTGAGTAGGTTACTAACCTTCTTCGTGTGGGGATGGTAGGTATCTTAGAACCTTCACGAAGTCTGCAGAACTAGATTTTTCTTTCCTCATCCAGCTTGCATCCCAAAGATACCATTTCTTTGAAATCGATTACAACACCACCAAAATCTATATGCTTATCATAGGAATTCATCAAGTTTGTGTAGTTTGATTTGTTTTAATGCCTCACAATCACATTTCCTCATATTTCATCATCATTTGGTCTATATTATTCATCTTTTCATATCCTTTACTTAGTGTTGAGTCATGTGATTCCTTCTTGCAGTCTCTTCCCCTAACATTCACCATTCACATAAAGACTCACATGCAATAGATTAAGAGTGGCAGAGGAGATGGCAAGATGCAAGGAGTAACATCATTAGTGGCAAGCGTAGAGCTAAAAAACTGAGGGGTGGCAAGGAGTAACATCATTAGTGGCAAGGGTAGAGCTCAACAAAAGAGGGGTGGCTAGGGAAGAGTTGGATGGAAGGGGGCATAGCTAGGGTAGAGCTTCAACTCTGTGCAAGGCATTCTGCTTCATCGTCTACACTGAAATAAATGGTAATATTACAAAGGTAGAAATTGTCCTTATTAACAATATCAATCTTAAAAGACATATATTATGTCAATTATTGTACCAGGTTTGACTTCTATTAATAAGGACTTCAAATTTTACTATATAGTATATGCCTATATAATATAGAAATAATGTCTACAAAATGTCTTCTTCCAAAAGGCATATAACAGTTAAACATGCATTGTTGATTACATTGAATAGATTACTCATCCAACACCATGAATAAAAAATTGCTATTCAATATATTCTTCACTAAAATGGGCTGATAATTGAATTTGTTTTTGCAAAGATTGGGTCTTTTCTTAACAATATAGTATGTCTTCGAAAGCATCCCTAACTCTGTTAAGTAAATAAAAAATTGTTGTTCATGGTATTCTTCTTCATTGAAATGAGCTGACAACTCTGTTTGTTTTTGCAAAGATTGAGTTTTTCCTGAAAAGGCAAGTATGTCTTTGAAGGTAGACCAAACTCTATTAAGTAAAATAGTGGTATGAAGTCGAACTCTGTTATGTAAAACAATAGTATGAAATGACAAGGAAACTACCAAAAGGTAGTATGAAATAAGAACATTGTATTCTACCAAAAGGCATATATCAAAAAGGATAATCATCTTCCACGTCAAAAAAGTAGTATGAAATGACAAGGAAACTACCAAAAAACAGTATGAAATGAGTTCATAACTTGGTTTATTTTTGTAGAGATTAGGTCTTTGCTAAAAAGAAATGTCTTCAAAGGAAACCCTAACTCTCTTAAGTAAAATAGTAGTATGAAATGTCAAATTTACCCAAAATTAGTATGAAATAAGAAAAGTGTCATCTATCAAAGTCATATATCAATACAGACAATCATCTACCCCATCAAACAACTGAGAATCATCTGGCACGTCAAAAGAGTGAAACAACCATCGTAAATTATAACTAGAATACTCCTTTAACACAATGATTAAAATCTTTGTTCACGATATTCTTCATTGAAATGAGTTCAAAACTTGGTTTGCTTCTGCAAAGATAAGGTCTTTGTGAAAAGGAAAGTGTGTCTTCAAAGGCAACCTTAACTAGGTTAAGTAAAACAACAAGTTTCATATATAAATTCTTCAAGGATAGAGAAAAGAAGATGTTGTGCTAACAACAAATCAATGTTATTTATCGAAAGATATCCTTTTCATTCACTCGAATCGGATACCCTTTTAGAAAAAGGCATTAAGAACTCAACAACATGATTGGGACACCTATAGTAGCAACTATGTTCATATTCAATTAGTGATGCTCATTATGATGTGGACACATAAAATTGTAGAGAAATAGAGCAAGATGTGTTGGTGGATGAACAACATTTTTAAGGGACAATGTAGCAAAAGGGCAATTCCATTTCTAGTTCCATGAAAAAGGTGAGCATTTCATTTTCAATATAGCCACACATGGGTTTCTTGAATTGTTGTCAAAAGCTTGTGGTTCCCTGCAACTTCATTTCTTATAAAAAAAATCTTTAGGCTTGAGTAGGTTACTAACCTTCCTCGTGTGGGGATGGTAGGTATCATAGAGCCTTCACAAAGTCTACAGAACTAGATTTTTCTTTCTTCATCCATATTGCATCCCAAAGATACCATTTTTTTGAACTCGATTACAACACCACCAAAATCTATATGCTTATCACATGAATTCATCAAGTTTGTGTAGTTTGATTTGTTTTAATGCCTCACAATCACATTTCCTCATATTTCATCATCATTTGGTCTATATTATTCACCTTTTCATATCCTTTACTTAGTGTTGATTCATGGGATCCCTTGTTGCAGTCTCCTCCCCTAACATTCACCATTCACATCAAGAATCACATACAATAGATTAAAAGTTGCAGAGGATATGGCAAGATGCAAGGAGTAACATCATTAGTGGAAAGGGTAGAGCTCAACAAAAGAGGGGTGGCTAGGAGTAACATCATTAGTGGCAAGGGTAGAGCTCAACAAAAGAGGGGTGGCTAGGGAAGAGTTGGATGGAAGGGGGTATAGCTTCAACTCTGTGCAAGACATTCTACTTCATCATCTACACTGCAATAAATGGTAATATTACAAAGGTAGAAATTGTCCTTTTTGACATCAATCTTAAAAGACATATATTATGTCAATTATTGTACCAGGTTTGACTTCTATTAATAAGGACTTCAAATTTTACTATATAGTATATGCCTATATAATATAGAAAGAATGTGTACAAAGACTGCCAAAAATTAATATGAATCAAGAACATGTCTTCTTCCAAAAGGCATATAACAGTTAAACAAACATTGTTGATTACATTAACTAGATTACTCATCCAACACCATGAATAAAAAATCACTATTCACTATATTATTCACTAAAATGGGCTGATAATTGAATTCGTTTTTGCAAAGATTGGGTCTTTTCTTAACAATATAGTATGTCTTCAAAAGAATCCCTAACTCTATTAAGTAAATAAAAAATCATTGTTCACGGTATTCTTCTTCATTGAAATGAGCTGACAACTCTATTTGTTTTTGCAAAGATTGAGTTTTTGCTGAAAAGGTAAGTATGTCTTCGAAGGCAGCCCAAACTCTGTTAAGTAAAATAGCGGTATGAAGCCAAACTTTGTTATGTAAAATAGTAGTATGAAATGACAAGGAAACTACCAAAAAGTAGTATGAAATAAGAACATTGTCTTCTACCAAAAGGCGTATATCAACAAGGAGAATCATCTGCCATGTCAAAAAAGTAGTATGAATCATCATTTCTAGAGATATCTCAAATTTATTTTCAACTTATCTTGACTTATAGAGTCCTTCAGTAAATAGTGCATAGGTAGTGGGATTAGTTGTATGAATATGTGATGACCAGGACATCAACGCCTTTGAAATTCTAGAGTTGATTCAAGTTCTTCTGCCTTACAAAGTCTGTCTATGATTACTAAGTAAGTAGTTGAGATAGGAACTGTTGTGGACTGGATATTTGAGGGGACATATGACTTTCATTCCAGCAAAAGACACCATTTGTTGAAAAATTAAGACACAGTTTTTTTCCAAATACTAATATTTTATATTAATTTCAGAATGGAAGATATTTTCTAGCATGCAATATGGTAGGACCATTGGCTAGAACTTTATGCACCCACATATCCTATCGATCCTCATTCTAATGATTTAATATTAGGATGTACTTGTTGATATATTGGTCATATTATTGATTCTCATCCTTGAAAACTTCATATTCAACCAAATTCAGTAATCTAGTTTCTTCCACTCCTCATTGGAGTCATCATTATTTTACCTTTCCCCATCTATCACTTTGATGCCATAATATGATATAGAAGTTTAATCCTCATTTATGAAATCTCAAGAAGGAAATTTGGTACCACTCATGCTCAAACCAACACCCTTTGGATCATTTTGATTTTCTCTTCTAGGAATGGGGCCCACTTCTAGCCAAAATTATTGTCCTAATACATGGGTGTTAGGAGATTCTTAGGGTAGTATTTTTCCAAATTGGGAAGAATGTAGTTCTCATCTAATAGATAAGCCATCTTTCTGAGCTCCTTCAACTTATCATTTGAATACACCTAACCTACCAAATTTATAGGTGGATTGAATGGTGCTTATTTCTATTCTTCACACTGAAATGGTAATTAGTGGACATAATCTTCCTAGGAAACTCCAACATGCTAATGCCTTTTCTGACCAATTTTGAAAATGTTATTGGGTGGTCCAAGGAACAAAACCCACAAACCCTAATGTAAGATAACTATACCATCTAAACCACTTATCCACCCATTGAATTCTCAATCTCTCAAAGGTTTTGAATATTGGGCTGGTATCCTAATGTTTTCTCTTCTTTCTTATTGTCATTGTTCGAGTCTTTGAAGGGAACCTCTAGGTTTCCACCGTTCTTGTTTTCATTACACTTGTAACATTTTATTTCCTGCTTCCACATACCATATGGATTATAGAGTTTACTACCATCACACATATTAATGTATGGATTTGCATCTCTTTTCATTATATCCATTCATCTTTGTAGTATTTCTAGGTCTTGAAGCATATCACAATGTGAGGATAAATTTGGGGAAAAGTATTAGAGTAGCTTCATTCAAATTGAAAATGCCAAACTTTCCATCTTCTCATTGGTCTTTAACGAGTGGCTGGGAATGGGAAAAATATCTAACTCAAGTAGAAAAGGATGATATAAAAGAGAAGATTGAAAGTGCTAGCTTTGTGTCATTGCCTTTGTATGAGGTTATGTTGATGGGCAAAACAGTCCATCTGTCAACTGGGAGAGTGGAACCGGTCCGGGGTTGTCTAAATAACCCAAGCCATTTGGAATGGACCACCCTGACGAGTTTAACGGCTCCGTTGGCCGCTCTAAGGTCTCCTAAGAAAACCAAAGAGAGAATTGATCTGAGGTAAGTAATCTAAACTAAGGAAACTAGAAACTAATAAAAATCAACTAAAACAAACTAACTAACTAAATAAAAGAAATCAAACTAAAATAGAGGAAACTAGAAACTAATAAAACAAATAAAGAAACTAATATACTAAAATATAAA
>ML782796.1:194206-225487 GCA_009831015.1 Picea engelmannii
AATGCACAGGGTCAAAAACGATAGGGTTTAACCACTTCAGCGTTCAAAGAGGCAGGAAATAACTGCATGCGTGCGAAGGTGGTGGGATTACCACCGCCATGCAATACATTTATGACTGTGTACAGTGCTGTTCCATCCAACATTATAATCGTTTAAACCAAATGTTACGGCCAACCGAATAGGTGTATCACCATATCAACGTGCCAACCATCGACACTCTGTGTTATAATCACACGCCAAGTGTTCAGTTTAAATCAACATGACATTCAACATTAACCATTGATCTGTCAAACGTTTCAAATGAATGTTAATTCCATCGTGCCAATGCATAGTTCGCAGCTATGATCGTTTAATGCAATATCAAATTCACGAAAACAAAGTATCGAGCAAGGGTTCAAACGATAAAATCGATAATCCAAAAGGTTGATAAATGCGCCTTTGCAAAACTCAAAACATTGCGACTTTATATGAAATCAAACTTATGATATTGCCACTGTGTTTTAGCATAATCAAAGTGTAAAAACATTGCAACCAATGACCATATGAAAACGATAAGTTAAGAGTTCCAAACAATAAAAATTATATCATATATAAAATCAAAATCAATTATGACCCATTAAGCATAACTCATAACTTAACAATTTTCAATACTTTGTCGAAGAAATCAAGTTGCGCAATTAAAGTGAATGGATATAGTTTGAAAGAACCTTGTGCAGTGATGTGATAAACCAATGGTCAAGTGTCTTTCAGCAAATCAATAAAACATGACGACAGTCCAGACAACGAGAGAGGTGTTTTCACACTTCCAATCGTGAAAACTGAATCGAAATCAAATTGTAATTGTCGCAAAAACGAAACAAATGTCTAGTAGCACAATGCGACGATGATTTGTCGTAATGAGACAAGGGGTGTAGGCAGCTTTTTTAAGAGCAATTAAAAAAATGAGTTGGCTGCCAACAGGTTACAACTATTGATAACACTTCATGGATTTGTATGATTATTTATATGGTTAATGACCATATTAGGCATTCCTATCTAATTGGGGTTCATAAAATGATGGAGAATTCTACAGCTGGAAATATTTATGAACTTGTTAATAATAGTTTGAAGGAAAGTGGTGGTATGGATCCTTTAATGATCGCAAAAAATTTGGTGTGTGATAGAGAAGATGGAGCATTGGTAATGCAAGGACAAAGGAATGGCCTTTGTGTTAGACTACAACTATAAGCTTCACCGTATATGTTGATTATTCATTGTATGGCTCATAGGATGAATCTTGCATTTAAAATAGTAAGAAAGTTTCCATCGGTTTTAAAAGTTGAAGATATTGTACAAGAGGCTTATGCATATTTTTCTCGTAGTCCCAAACGATTTTCAGAGTTTAATTTTTTTTTCGACGGTGTTAGAAATGGAAACAAGATCTTAAAATATCTTGATACAAAATGGATCTCATTGAATGGCCCAACTCAAAGATTATTTAGTGAGTACCAGTCCTTGGTAGGGGTGATGTATGAACATCTCTTTAGTGTAGATAAAGATAAAGATCTTCTCTTTCGACTAACTCACATAGAGACATTATTAACATTGGTTGGAATTCTTCCTATGCTAGATGAAATGAATGTCCTCATGAAAATGTCTCAAATTCGCACAATGTATATTGCAGAATACACAAATGAAATAAAACTTGCATGCCTTTCATTGGATAATTTGTATACGATGCCAGAATCTTTCGTAGGTCCACGGTTTACAAATTGGACTACGATCATTGATATAGAAAATATTGAAAATTATTTGAAGTTTGATGAAAAAGGGATACTATGTATGGAAGTGAGTGGGTATATGGTTCGTTTTCATTATATTGATAAGACATGATGAACCACTAAAGAGCGCCCTGTGTCAAGAGACCTATTCGACAATGTTGTCATTTCAATGAGACACAACTTGATAGAAATTGCAAAGTCATTGTCATTGGAGATAAGAGAACGATTCCCTCGAGATGAATTTTTGGAGGCCATGTCTGTGGTGTACCCTGAATATTGGAATAATTCAAAATGTCAACCTACTTTAAAACTTAACTTTGTGTAAAAAATAAATACTTTAGTGGACCACTTTTGGAAGAAGGTCGAGATACATGGAGAACATGTTGAAGGTATTTTGGATCAATCAAAATTGTTTTAACAAGCCATACGCTTCGCTGAAACAATGTGGAATCAATTTCGTGCTTTGGAGAATCCTCTAGAATATGGTGCAATAACAAGATTATGGACTATTTTGGGTGCTATCCAATACTTACAAGAAAACATATCCGAATATTTCAAATTAGCGGATTTGTGTCAAACCATGATTTTGGGATCAGTGGAAGATGAGAGAATGTTTAGGGCACTATCATTTTTGAAATCAAAGATGAGGAACAAGCTTGATAAACATATGGATATATGTTTAAGATTATATGTAACAAAGTATGACATTACCAATTTTCCATATGAAACAACACTAACTCTTTGGCAATCAGATTGTGATAGAAGGGGAGAAAACAATATAACAAGTTTTCTAATGAACTTGATACATAACATAATTCTTTGGAGGCTCATAATGATAGTCCATATGGAGAGGGTCTTGTTCAGAATGAAGAAAATGAGCACCAAGATGAGAACTGGGAAATTGATATACCACAACATTTGGTCTAATCCAATATATATGAGGGCCTAGGGAACACTTATTTTGGTATATGTGTTCCATTGATGGTGAAAAAAATAGTGAATGGAATAAAACAGATGATGTGATTCTTGTGATACATTTTTCCTCTATTTTTGGAGTAGGTCATAAATTATTTATCATAGAAAGATTACTATATGCCAATTTGAGGATGCATTTCAGATAAAAATAGGTTTTATAATCTATATTTTTTGTTTTTCATTGTAAAATTGGAGCCACATTTTCTTGATGCAAGTTATTTTAAGATTAATGATTTGATATTTAACTATTACATTGTCTCTTTCTTGTATGTGACAGGAAATGAAGTTGGAATTTGATGAAGATGGGACCTATCTCTTCACATAGATAGTGTCCTAGTATTAAAGAGTAGATACTCGATTTAACAAGAATTCCGCTAAGAAAGAATAGGCTCATTCAAGTAGATGAAATTGCATTCTTATGTTGCTAGTAATTGCCAATCTTCCATGACATATATGAGTGAACTCCATATTGTTGGAATGAAAATATTAGTGCTTATTTTCTCTTATGCATATTTAGGGGTATTTGAGCTTGGATAGTAGGATTTATTCTCAATCATTATTTCATTTACATTGTTTGGAGAAACTAGTCCAATACTTTTGTTGATAAATCTTCATTTCCATTTCTCAGCAAGATTACAATATCCCAATTATAATTATAACCTAAATACTAGAAGTAAATATAATAATGGAATTAGAGCCTAGAGGCTTCTCTTTTCCATGGGATGTTCATAGTTTTGGAGTTGTTTTCCTTCCAAAGCCAACTTTTTGTTTCTGACCACCAAACATAGAAATTATAGGAATCCATATATTCGTATCTCAAGCTTCATTTTGGATGTTGGTTTCAGTGTTATATTTAATATAGCTTATAATTGAGGAAATTTGATTGAACTCAATTCTTTTCTTCTAATTTTAAATCTTACCATAAAAAATGCAAAGGTAGAAAGGTCGAATCTAATTAAACTAGGAGCACAAGCAACCGAAGCGAATGATAGCACTTATCTTTTTGGCTTAGTTGGGGTTGGAAGAAATCTTTGAGTGATAGCACATGCAAATGCCTATTTGAATTAAAAACAGTATTTTATCCATAGTATTGAAACTTAGAAAGGAAAACCATTTATCGATTGTTCTTTTGATGAAAATTAGGTCTCCTTGAAAAATTTAGTAAATGATGAAATTTCCATAGCTCAGTGAATTAGAATATATTGACAACAAATTCATTATAGACTGGCTGTAGGTGACTGTCTTCAAGAAATATGAGTGGAGAATTGTTTTGGTAGATGAATCAAGTGTTGTACGGAGTTTCTATAAACTTGATAATTCCTACTAAGACCTGTAGAACCTTCAAAACTTGAAACTTCTTCACTTTAGCCTCCTTTTCACTCCATCTTAAAAATTAGGGTTTGATATAATAAAGTGATACTTTCACTACTAAAACCAAGTGTTGAGGATTGTGAAATGTATCACTTGAGAAGTGAACACCTTGTATCTCAAAAGAAGCCCTTCTCACGATGTTGCATTTGCACTTTCCCCTCCCTTTTATTATTATATTAACACAAACCCTAAAAATAGAGTTAATCTATGATATGCATATTTGTTTTCTTCAATTGCTCCATATCTTCAATCAAGCGTCTTCCCTATGCTTCAATCATCAACTTTCACCTTTGGAAAATTGATCAAAACACTTCCCATCAATGACATCAAAATAGAACATACTGTCACTATGATATCATATGCTAACATGTCAAAATTATTGTTCAATATGCTAAGAACCAAAATGAACAACGAGCCAGTCATAACAAAAAAATGATACATTACTTAGATTATTCATTAATCAACTTCCTTCATTAGTAGGCCTAGATGAAGAAGTTTCATTCTGGTGGTTTCTGAGCTAGACTGCTATTGTTGTTGGGGTCTGTGCTATATGCACAAGGTTGCTACCAAACAATTTTGGTTGTTGGTGCCAGAGAATCATTTGTTGTGCATAGTATCACATAATTAGTGTATTCTGTCATTGGGGTTTGAGGATTATATTACATGCATGCAAATGGTTAATATAATTGAATTGAGGAGTAGATTCTCATAGGCATTGGGTCATATCACAGGCATGCACTTGCATTCACAATTGGAATTTTGTTGTGGACTTTCCAATCTTGAAGCCAGCCTTGACAAGTTCCAACATAACAATTTCTATATTGTTAGTGTAATGCAATGATTATTGAGGATGATCTACTATTGTTTTCTTGATTAGTTACATGCTATGTCTTGAAAATCACTTCATTGTGATGAATCATGAAACCATGTACCAACAACCATTTACTATAGACAATTGCCATATATATATCTTGTTCTAGTCGGTGGTGTTATTTTGGTCCTTATTAGATTTATCCAAATTAGGTTTGCATGAACCCACATCAAATTAGGATTGATGAATCTTGAGGATAAATGTTATTGTTTCTTGATTAGGTTGTGTTTACAGGCTATGATTTCAACCACAACAATCTACTTAACATTAGGCAAGAATTCACTTCGATGTGACAAAATGGTGTACTATAACTATTGTTTACCATAGACAATTACCACATTACATCTTGTTGCAGCGGATGTGTTATTTCACTCTTTTTGAATTTATTGAAATTAGTTTTGCATTGATGCCTTTTTCTGACTTGCCAGTTTAATGCATTCATTTTCATATTTTTGTTTTCTTTATTTTATTTCAGAAGTAATAATATTGGTCATGATTAATATCATAGTAGAGTAGAGTGAATATTTTGAAGTTGATGAGAAATTGAGAGAACAATCTAGACAACTTTATAACAGCGTGCATATACATGAAAATGTAGATGATTATGATCACTACATTGTAATTGAACTCATGTACTAAATCATTGAAAGGGGGTGCTAATGGTTTGATTTTTAAGTCAAAAAGTGAGAAGAAAACTTTCACAATTAAATTTTAACCAAATCTCTACTATCAATGACAGTATGTGATGTAGGAGAATCACTTCACATCAACAACACGCCATCTAGTCAACATATTCAATGCACATTCAATGGAGGAGAGAGGCACAATCCTTTTACATTTCAAAATTTGAAAATGTATTAAATATTTGTAAGGCTGGAAGAGAAAAAGTCATGCCTTTGAGCAGGTTGTAGTTAGAGTTGCCTTTAATGGCTGACAATAGGCTGAGATCTAGATCCGATTTGGATTAGATGGCCCATTCAATGTAATTGATAACACTCAATGAGAGTAGGTGATAGGGAGGGAAGATCTCGAGACGCCCCTTCTTGTAAAAAGATCTTAGCATCTTGTTTTTGAGAGAGTTTGAATATTGAGATGGAACATAAGGGAGAGAAAGGAGGAAGCTAAGTCTCTATAGCAGTCCAAGCTTACCCAAATTGAAACAGGCATTTTTATTAATACAAAGAGAAGTTTTTCTTGCACTTGAATCTTTGTGTGTTTACGAATGAATGTATTTATGTGTTGATGCATATGTTGTAGATGTATGTTAGAGGTCATCTGCAGGGATAGATAGATTTTCCTATCTGTTGTGTTTGTTGATTTTCAGTCTGGTTCTTTTGTGGGTTCATGCAAGAGGTTGCATGACAGAGTACTAAGGACTCTGAAGGCTAGTGCATGAGTGCACTTCTGAGTTCTACGGAATTTAGGAAAAGACGTGCCACGAGGGTGCACCAGAGAAAGTCTTAGACTCAGGGATAATCCTTAGGGTTGTTGAACACCTTGGAGGTAAGACTGTGTAAAGGAGGGCACAGAGAAGACATAATCACTAAAGGTTCTATAGAGCTCTGCCAGGAAGGCATCGAGCGAGTGCATTGAGTGCACAGAAGGAACTCTATTTCAAGTTTTGGGGAAGGAGAAGTTTTGAGGAGAAAGACACTCGCAGAGTTGATGAATACTCTATTGGCTCAGCAAAGTGTGCTTGAGTAGGAGGTTTCTAGGAGGGCATCAATTTCCCCTTTAAAGGGCGAGACAAGGGTAGAGCACCTTGGATCTGAGTCAGTTTGAAAATCTCAAGAGGGACAACGTTTCTGAAAATGCAGGCGAGACCCAAAGGAGTCGGTTTCGTAGGAGGAAAATTGAAGGCTGAGACCTTTGAGACATTGAAAATATTCCAAGTTGAGGAAGAAATCACAAGTGTAGGAGGAGGAGCACAATTGTCATTATATTAGGTGGTGGGACGAGATCTGGACCATTGGGTTTCACGTCCAGATACACAGAAGGACGTGCACAAGGAAGATCAACTCTGAACCGTCAGATCTGAGCATGGAGGACCGATAGCCATCGGATCTGGAAGAAGGTGCATGGGGGTTAAACCCTTTGATAGTGCACACAACATAGAGGATTTAATCTAGGTCTTCAATCCAAGGAGGATCTGAACCGTAGATCTAGAGCAACCATATTTTGGGAATCGAGGATTCAAAAGACAAGGGAGGAGACTGCACTCCATATCCCTAAAATGCGAAATCCCGTATTTAATCCAAGCCGTTGGTTACCCAACATCATCGTGGTTGTATATTTTAAGTGGATAGGTTGAAGAGATCCTCACATATAGGGGATCACGCATTGGGAAAATAGAGCTGAAGACTAGCGCAAATACCTGATGAGCTAGGAGCCGGTTTTATCCTAGACATCCATCGGAGCGGACATGTGGCAAGAGTGAAATGGTTCGCTGACTCGCTACAGGAGAAAAGTCAACAGAGGGAGTTCTAAGAACTCGCAATAGGTGAATTTGTGACGTGATCGCAACTATTGGTTAGAGGAAGATCTAGGCCGTCAGATCTAGAGCTATCGACATTTGGGTATCGGGAGTTGGGAGGACATAATTCCTTGAATTCCACATCCCCGATACGCGAAATGCGACGAGAATATTTGGGCTCAGTCGGTGGTCACATGAAATGCTCATATGAGTGCAAGATAAGGGAGGATCTAGAGGAATGTTAAGCCCTATTTCAGGTTTCAGGAATTGAAGGAGTCGGGGAGACTCAACACAGGATTCACGAAGTCACAAACCCTAAAAGAGGCTTTTTGAGTAAGGCCCAGGTCATAAATAAAGGTCACATAGGCAAGGCTTAAGGGAGGATCTTGTCATCCGGCAGCCCTTTTTGGGGTTTCAGAGATCGAAAGGCCAGGACCTGGGGTGCTTTGTATTGAAACTCATAGAGTCCCGATTTGTGAAAGGCATCTCTTGGCGTGGCCCGAGGTCATAGCGTCGTGGTCACATGGAGGTGAAGACTTGTGCCTGGTGCATGTTTGTGCAAGTTGGGTTTTCGTGGAGGACCTATGGATTTATTTAATTTTAGGTTCCAGTAGGGACCCGAAGGACCCACTTCGTCTCAAGGAGAGAGGAAGAACAATCCTTGACCGGGAGGTCAGTGAACCTTGAGGAAGTGGGTCTGCATTAGTATGGACCTAAAATGACTCCAATCAAAACCATTAGAATGATTGAATCTTGAAATGGTATTCTATGTTAGTGTCTTATTATTATTGGATCCAAATATTCTTATTTGGTGAGCAGAAATCCCCTACAGTTTTGGTTTATCCATATATGCATATTTACCCAAAATAGTGAGCTTTATGGATAACAATAACAACTCCAGAGTTCAAAGGTTGATGTTCACAATGATTCAAGTCTGTCTTCCTCTTCTATCTCAATTGAGTGTTCATTGAAATCAATATCATTATGGGAGAACATCCTTAGACAACTGTGATGTCCTGCAGGTTCAACAAAATGTTCTTCTCTTTCCTCTATAGAAATATGCTTAGCCTTGCCTTTTCCTTTATCATTCTTGGCAATTTGAATGGGCAAGGGATCTTTGAAAATAGGGGCAATATGCTAAGAACCAAAATGAATAGCGATCCTGTCATAACACAAAAATAAGGCATTACTTAGATTATTCATTAATCAACTTCCCTCTTGTTTTTTTCCCCTATGTTTTGTCTCGGAATTTAGGTCTTTTCCTCTTAAGTTATCCATAAGCAGTCTACTAAAGATGTGATTGTTTTTACTTTCTTTTAACAATAGATACATTTCATGCCTCACCATGTTAGGTTGGGAGAATTTTGGATGCTGGATACAGGTGATATTCAAGAATATTATTTACTTTCTGGCAATAGAGATTTTGTTAGTATGTAGCTACAAACATTGTTTGTATTGCATGCATTTCAGTTTTTCATCTTGATGCATTTTAGGTTTGCAACTATCTCATTACATTTTATTCACTAGATCATTTGTGGCTCACTACATATATGGGATAAATAGTTAGGTACTGTAGATTAGAAAATCAATCTTTGTTGTATCATGCTTCACTAACCTCTCCAGTACTTAACTTCTATCATAACATAAAAGGAAGATTGCAATGATTGCTTGGCTTTGATTGGATGGGTGTAGTTGATTAGTTTAGGGTTTGGCCCCATCAAAATATGATAGGGTTTCAGCACTACAACAAAATGTAGGTGTGAAATATAAATAATCTGCCAACATAAAGGACCACAAGATACAAGATCATACACTAGAACATAAAGAAATTAAAAGATACAATTTTTATTGACTTTTCTATATTCCATGACTGGCTGAAATTGGAACTATATAAATCTTGATTCATTATCACTATTAAATCACAAACAAGCACGAGAGATATCCATAAAGAAATCTTCAAGTCACATATTCTGAGATATGTGACTTGAAGCTTGCTTTATGCTCAGTTCCTCTTTGAAACATGCAAAGAGGAACTGAGCATCTGCCCATGGAATGATTCAGGCATGTTTTTATTAATTTTATGTAATAATCTGCACAGTTGTTGCTGATGCTCATTTGAAATGGAGCAAATGGAGCTTTTTTTTTCCCCTGCTAATAAGAATTATAGATTGCTTCTTCTGTGTCTACTCATCAGGGGTCTTATTATGTATGAAGGGGCATTGTATTTTTTTATTTTTTTTAAAGTTGTAGTAGTCCTTGAGAACTCTTTTCTAACTAATGAAAAGAGTGTGCTAACATATAGACATCTAGCTTAAGGGAAATTTGAAAATTGCACAACTTCCTTCATCCATTTGTGTAGACATAATGGCTGTTAAATCTGTTATTCCTTCATATGGTGTTGACATGTGTGGTTTAACACCTGCGTCTTTGGTATCTTGGTCTGTTGAATAATGTGTTGCATGTGTTCTGATTGATATTTCACTGCATATTGGACTTGGAAAGTAGACATTTGCAGTTGATGTGACATAATATTCTATTTTTTCTAGATATCTGGGAGTGGACAAAATTATCAGGCTATGGGGATTTACCACCACCACATGATTTTGTTGTTGGTGCAGCTTTCGGCAACCGAAAGATTGTTATGTGGGTATCTATAATGTTTTTCATTCAAAATACCATGCATATGTCCTTTTAAAACCTCAAGTTGTCTTTGTGATTGAAGATTTATTACAATGTAAGCATGGTGGATGGGATGGCACGAAATGGATTTCATACTCTAAGTTCTCTCAAGCATAGCTAACATACTCTAAGGCATGTAACTTGGCACCCCCATTGCAAATGGCATATTCATTCGCACAATACTCATGTGGCCCTAACCATAAGAAATTGGCAATGTCAAATCTTTTCCATGTTTACATGGAATAAAAATTGGATGATACATTCCATAATATGATTTAATGTTCCTTTACATAATCAAAATTGCAAGGGAGAGTTTTTCTGCCTACATTTAAACAAGTTTCTAAACATGAGTTAAAGAAAAGATGGCCATTTTTAATTTTATAGCTGCTAGCTTACTGGTACACATGGCATACTCATACTCATCATACTCAGATGGCCCTAACCATGATAACACAAGTTAGATGAGACATTTCATGATATGATTTAATGTTCCTTTACAAAATCATAATTGCAAGCAAGAGTTTTTGTGCCTACCTTAATACAAGTTTCTAAGGATAAGGAAAAGCAAAGTTGACCAGTCTTAAACTCTATAGCTTCTACTTTCACATAGACAACTCGTTTTCCATTTACTCTAGTAGCCAGAAGCCTTTTTCCATATTCTATAGGCATCTACTCCTCCGTTACGAAGTTTGTGGAATGAAAATTGACTTGGCTCTGAAGCTTTCGCTACTTAATGACTCCATAGGACAACAATATATCACCTCAGGGCCAAGCCACTTATTGGTAGTCATAACAGGGATGGCATGTGACACAATAAATGAGATTCCAAAGATTTGTAGTGCACATGGATAGGTTGCTTTAGTGCTTTCAATGATAATCTTCTTACTTGTGGCATGCACTCTCTTGAAATAGGCCAAGTAAGAAATTATCTATTGGCCTAGATAAGTGTTGGCACATATGAAACCCATATTATAAGAAATCAAACCAATGAAAGGATACTAATGTGATTTTTCTATACAGATAGCTTGTTTTAGTGCTTTCAATCCCATTGAATGAAAAACATCTTACTTGTGGCATGCACTATCTTGAAATAGGCCAAGCAAGAAATTAGCTATTGGCCTAGATAAGTGTTTGTTTGCATATATGAAATCCATATTAGTATTTATGTGAATTTAATTACAAGAAATAAAACCAAATAAAGGCTATTAATGTGATTTCTCTATATAGATATCCATTTTGATAACTCGTATGTAAATATTTTTCTGTTTGAAGTGAGGTGATACAAAATGGTAATTTATGATCAAACCATTAGTGGCCAAAAATAATAAATAACAATGTAGTAATTTATTTTTAATAACTTTAATGTTGCATCCATTCTAAGTTAGAGAAAAGATTCAACTATGTGTATCATATACATACTAAAAATTGCATCTAATGCTTTGTAAATAGAAGAATTCCTATTTTAAACATTGCATTTTTACAAAGAACTTGTAACAAATATCCTTGTGAACATTGTGAATTGAAATGGGTTTCTTGACAACCTCCTTGACCCTTTGATGTTATGATTGGAGTAACTCATATAGGATCTAGTCCCATATCTGGAAAATGCCAAATAGGTAACAATTTGATGTCAACAATAACAGAATTGAATAAATAACATAACATGTGCCATCTAAAATCTAGATTCTTACCATCAAAGAATATACAAGAATGTTAACATATTGGTAAATAGTTGCCATTGGGAACGTATTCCCCCACAACAAGGGCACTTATCAGGGTAAACAACAAAAGAAGAAAAAAATAAGTTTATTGAGAGGCTTCTCATTTGTATGGATCAAGGGTCAATTGAACATGGAATTAGAATTTAAGAGAAACTAGTTTTCAAAGCCTTCTCAGATGGCTAACAGGATCCTCATCACCTGTTGTTAAATACCAAAAGATGTGTTAAATTATGCCAAGCAATGAAAAATCATATTAATTTTTGCATATAATTGAACCTATAAAATTCAAATCAATAAATTATCTCAGATGATTTGGACAATTTGATCTGAATTGAGACATTCTGCATTACCATCATCAACAAAACCACAACATTAATGAGAGAAGAAGATTCATGGAACATATGAATAGTTCATTATTATTAATCATGAAGCATATCTCTTCTAATCTTTCAAATAAAATTTTGCAGCTAAATGGTTAGATGAATCATGAACTCTTTGTGTCTACAAATAGTTAATCATAACAAGGAATATGCATATCCCTCCTTAAAATTGATTTAGGTTTCAAGTTAGTTACCCATTGACTTAGTTCATTAACCATTTAGTAAGTTTGCAGCCTCTCCCAATCTGAAATTGCAACAATTGAGTAATAGTGAAACATAAGACCATTATCTATACATTCCCATCTTAAAACCCCCAAAAATGACTCATCTACAAACTACTAGTACATAAAAATATCAAAGGGGCCATTGCCAACAATTCTTTCCACTGTATATAATAAGACATTGAACACTACCATTCATTTGGGAATCCTTGAAAGCTAGAGTGACATCTGGATTACCAATGCCAGGACACTTATTCACAGATGGCATGGAAAACATGACTATAAAATGAAAATATACAGAAGCAACTAATTTGAATAGTTGCAGAGGACATGTATCTCTCACGGGAAAATTTTAAATCTCTCTCGCATATACTACCACAACAAAAGTAAAGTTCAATATACATCATTTTTTTCATGCATCCAAATTATTCAATTCATCGTTTTGATGATTATGATGAGGTTTTGATGATTCCACCGTACATGAACTTGGACCATTCTCTATACCTACAAAATGCAGACTTCAGTAAAGCTAAACTGATGCAAAATCCTTTCTCTCTAACGTACTGAGTGATTTCCATCTTACAAACCTTTCAAACTTGAAGCATGCAGATGTTGAAGAGGAGCCAGAGAAGTGGGTTGAGAAGAAGCCCCAAAGACTGTAGAAAAAAATCCACAAAATTACGCATAAGATTAGCTCTGCCAGGATAATAACCACTTCAATTTCAACTGCAATGCTTTAATCACAGAAAAAGTAAAATCAAGAACTATGTGGGAAGAAGTAACTTTTCTACTAAAAATGGATGCATGGTCTATAACTGAGAAATTCTAAATCAAGAGGAAAAAAAATCATAGATGTATCGGCAGAATAAAGAATGGCTATAATAGGGAGAAGTAAATTTTAGAAAAAGCAATGAACAAGTAGTCAAGATTATCTTCTTTAACAGTGTCCTCATAAGCAGATAAGCAGGTCATGTAAAACCTGCCACAAGTTAGCCAAAGAAGTGGGTTCATGCACTTGTTGAAGAGGAGCTAGAGAAGTGGGTTCATGCACTTGTTGAAGAGGAGCCAAAGAAGTGTGTTTATCATTGTATTTCAAGGTTAATTATTGTCCAAAGGTTGCAGAGGTTAATCTTCATGCTAATGGTATATTTAAAGGACTTAATACGTTGTCTTGATGCATTATTTACATAGTTCATTCATCCATTATTGACTAGCAATTATGAGGTTCGTCTTGGCTCTGTGTTTAGAAATTCAAATATGAGATAAACTTATATTGAGGGCTATTTTAATTCTCTGGTGAAAAGAACAACATCACAATTGAAGAAATTGAGTACAAAGTGCTCTTTTCAGTGCTTTGAACTATGATTTGGAGCTTTATATAATTTTCATGATTATATGCCAATCCCATAACCTCATACATGATAGAATCATATGGAAACTCTGCAACCCTGCCAACCCTGAAATGGAGAAAACTATTGTTTCCCTCTTTTCTTTTTCTTGTTATTCTTCGCAGATTCTTGCTTGTTGATGTTCTTAAATTCTATAAAAGATGGAAAGTTTTTCCTCAAAAATATATAGGGGTTGGGAATTGTTCATATATATTATCCAAAATCCTGTTTATTCCTTTTAAGCTTTGGCCCAGGTCTGAGGGTTAACTATTCCACTAAAATTTCCTACACTGGCACCCAAACATTTGACACATGTAATAACCAATCTCCTATTTTTAAGGCACTGCTTCTAAAAAAGAAAATACATGTGTGCCACTTTGACTATTTTCTAGTCTTGGGCCTATTTAAGAGATCCTCTTGATTTGATGTGATGCAGGAGCATCGCCAGCACATCAAGTGAGCCAGCGCGGAAGCGGAAGACAGCTGGATAAGCCAACACAAAGTTTTTGAAAATGCTTTGGGACTGTTGCGCAAATCTTAAATGAGTCATTTAAGAGGAGGCACATTTGTATATTGTAAAGGGACCTTGAGCCTTTAAGCTCTCGTCCTTTAGTAGATAGACAAAATTTAATTTAGTTAATGCAGTTAGATAGGAATTTAATTCTAGATTTGATAGCCTAGAGTCCGAGAGGGAAAACGTATATAGACACCCTCCTTTGTACATTGTAACATTATCAATTCAGGAGCAGAAGAGCATGCAGAGAACTGTATGAAGAACACCCATGTACAGGCATTTGAATTAATAGAAGAAAGATTTGATTCAATTTCATGGGTTTGTGTCTGATTCTCTGTGTAAGTGATGTTATGCTCATGAATGTTTGCTTCCTGTTATCCATTTGCTTTTATATGCTGTGTATGTGATTTCATGGTGAAATTGAAGTCTGAAGGGGAGAAGGAATTAGTTTCAATTGTTTCTCTAATTTGAACCAGAGAATTCCTGCAAGGAGTGCAGTTGAATTGTCCGCAAGGAGTGCGTTGACAGAAGGGTTCAATTAGAGATAACTTTTGTGCTCATTTCCTCGAAGGTGAAGTTAGGCACAATGCCATGCAAGGAGTGCGTAGGCCAAGCTAAGTCTCAGAGTTGCAAAACTGAGTAGAATATCGAAAGACTGCTACTGCAGGTGTGCGCAGAGTCGAGTGCCTTCAACACTTAAGCGTTGTTGAAGATTTGCTGCAAGGAGTACGTGCAAGGTTTCTTTCTGAAGGTTGAAGATTGTGGAAAAGCTCAGGAGGAATAGACCTTTGAATTCACTGAAGGGTAAGTGCAGGGAAGCTGTCATGGAAAGTCAGAGAGAAGCGTCGTAGGTTGACGAGCGAGCTAACGATTCTCGAGGGGAGAATGGACGAACGAAATCCTCTGAGGAGATTTCACGAAGTTCTGTGGGCCGTCGGATCTGAGGTTATAGTGTAAGTGTGGAAAAAGCTCGAAGTTTAGGGAGAAAGCAGAGCTGTTGATCCTGAGTCACAGGGACCATCGGATCTACACGTGACATCAGGTATCGGGGGTTCGTGAGTTGAAACTCCAAAGAATTGCATTAGGACTTGCAATATCGCGAAATGAGATATCCCGATGGAAGAGTCGTGTGGGCCACAGCAGGAGATAGTGGAGGATAGGTGGCATAGTATCAGGGATCGGGAAAAGGCAAGTCCCGAATCCTTTGACTTGAGGATTTGTGATCCCGCAAATTCTGAAATCTCAACAGAAGTGACAGGAGGTGGAAAAGTCAACCCGCACGTGTGCATCAGAGTATCGGCACATTGGGGTTCGGAGGTTGGAAATTCCATTAGTTGACGTCGCGAGTTGCGAAATTGCGATAGAGAAGAAGTCCCGATAGGTACGGGAAGAGGGCAACGTTCACTGGTTATCGGGTCTCGGGGATTTGAGGGTCCAGAGACAGACAGTGAACTTGCGAAGCTGCGAGTTGCAATTTCCCGATCACTAAGGGAGATCACTTGGGAGAGTTGTTGTGGGTAAGGAAAATTCCCGATAGGGAATTAGAGGAACCTTTGAGTTCTTCAGGCCGTGAGTAGAAGAAGATCCTATGAGAGCGGATGTACTCCAAGGAGTGCGGCTGCGTCAAGTGTGGTATCAGATCGGGAATATCTCTTTTCTTTCTGTAGCAGAGAAGAAGAAGTTCATCATGCCGCCCAGAAGAGAGAGACAATCACCTGATCCAGAGGATAGGGAGGTGCGGAGAAGAGGCAGGCCGGTAGGAAATCCAGAAATGGAGAGACAGATGCGTGATCTCTGAGCAAGACTCGAGGAGATGGAGACAGTGCAAAGACGCACAACTAGTGCAGGGGATCTAAGTGATTCCGAGGATGAAGTCGAGACTGAACGTGAAGGGGAAGTTGTAGCCGAGGATGCAGCGAATCAACGCCTAATTAAAGCTATTGCACAGATGGGTGCGAAGGCAAGAATGGACATTCGAGTTTACGAGGGAAACCTGGATGCAAAGGAGCTTCTAGACTGGATTAGATCTCTTGACACCTACTTCGATTATGAATATATCGAAGAGGATAAGAAAGTCAAGCATGTTGTTACGCGCTTGAAAGGACATGCAACATTATGGTGGGACGAGCTACAAGCCGATAGACGCTGCAAAGGAAAGCAGAATATAAAGAGTTGGGATCGAATGATCACAAAGATGAAGGCGAAGTTCATCCCAAGAGACTACCAAATTACTCTATTCAGGAGGATGCAGAACCTGAGACACAAGCTGATGACAGTGAAAGAATACACTGAAGAATTCTATCGACTGAACATCAGAGCAGGTCATCGGGAGAGCGATGATGAGAAGGTTGATAGATATCTGAATGGTCTAAGATACGACATTCAGGATGAATTAAGCATGGTAACCATTTGGACCGTGGAGGATGCTTATCAGATGGCTCTGAAAGCAGAGGATAAGCTGAGCCGAAAATAGAGTCAGAGAGGGCGAGGCAGAAGTTATCCTAGAGGCAAAACAGTTGCCCAGGATAAATACCAGAAGCCCAAGGAGGAATGGAAGAAACCTCAGGGTAAAGTTGAAAGAGGTGGG
Organism: Picea engelmannii; assembly: GCA_009831015.1. NCBI lineage: Eukaryota > Viridiplantae > Streptophyta > Pinopsida > Pinales > Pinaceae > Picea > Picea engelmannii. The sequence continues at coordinate 211,147 of ML782796.1, forward strand.
ACCTCACAGAGAGGGCCATATGTTGAACAGAGAGGGCAACATAATGAACCGAAGGGAGATTATGCTGACGCAAACACTTTTCCTCGTACCAGAGGTAGAGGAAGAGGAAGAGGTGGAGTAATCACTTGCTTCACATGTGGGAGGAATGGGCACAGGTCATTTGAGTATCCATAGAAGAAGAAGGATATTGGAGAAGCTCACATCACTGAAGCGTAGAAGCGGGATGTTGAGGCCGAGGACACAGAAGTCAGAAGGTCACTGATGATGCGTAAAGTTCTCTTAACACCCGGGAAGGAGGTGGAGGACTCAGCTCAAAGGACCAGACTTTTCAGAACAGCTTGGAAAACCAAGGATAGGGTATGCAAGGTCATTGTAGATAGTGGTAGCATGGATAATCTCGTATCTACAGAAATGGTAGAGAAGCTGGAGTTGGAGACAACTGATCACCCGAGTCCATACAAAATTTCATGGCTACAAAAAGGACATCAGGTGAGTGTCACTAAAAAATTCTTGGTTGAATTCAAGATAAGGGAGTATAATGATAAAGTACTCTGTGATGTCATTCCCATGGATGTTTGTCACCTATTGCTAGGTAGACCATGGAAATATGACAGAAATGTGGTTCATGACGGGAGGATGAACACATATACCCTGGAGAAGAATGGGAGAACCCATAGGTTGCTTCCAATAAAGGATAAAGAAGTGAAGTCGGAAGTAAGTAACACAGTACTTCTCATGAGTGGGAAGGAACTTCTTACAAAGGTGAAGAAGAAAGAAGATCCACAATTCTTTGTAGTCAGGAAACCGAGGATTGTTCTGACTAGCACAAGAGTGGATGATTTACCAGATGAAATTCAGGAACTATTGGAAGAGTTCGCTGACATCATAGTGGATGAATTACCTTGTTTGTTGCCACCGATGAGGAGTGTGAGTCATCATATAGACCTCATACCAGGAGCTAGTTTGCCGAACAAAGCCACGTACCGATTGACGCCGCAAGAAAATGAAGAGGTTAAGAGACAAGTCCAGGAGTTATTGGACAAAGGGTTAGTCAAAGAAAGCTTGAGTCCATGTGTTGTTCCGACAGTGCTCAGTCCAAAGAAGGATGGAGGTTGGAGAATGTGTACCGATTCAAGAGTGATCAACAAAATAGCCATCAGGTATAGGTTCCCATTGCCAAGAATGGATGATCTGATGGATTTCCTGAGCGGGGAAACATTCTTTTCAAAGATTGATCTAAAAAGCGGATATCACTAGATTCGCATGAGAGAAGGCGATGAATGGAAAACAACATTCAAGACAAACGAAGGTTTGTATGAATGGCTAGTCATTCCGTTTGGCTTGACGAATGCACCGAGTACTTTTATGAGGTTGATGAATGAAGTCCTGAAAGAATTCATCGGGAAGTTCATCATTGTGTATTTGGACGATATACTGATATACAGTAAATCAGAGGCTGAACATTTGAAGCATTTGGCCATTATGACGAAGAAGCTACAGCAGGAGAAGTTGTTGATAAACATGAAGAAGTCCTCATTTATGAAGACAGAGCTCATTTATCTGGGTTTTTTTATTTCAGTGAATGAATTGAAGATGGATCCGGATAAGGTAGAAGTGATTAAGAATTGTCCATCACCGAGAAATATATTTGAGGTGAGAATTTTTCATGGTATGGCTAGTTTCTACCGAAAGTTCATTAGGAATTTCAGTGGGATTAGCACAGCGATGATGGATACAGTGAAGAAGCGGCATAAATCTTTTCACTGGACAGCAGAGGCTGAGAAGAGATTCAATCTATTGAAGCGGAAGATCACAGAACAACCAGTGTTGGTGTTGCCGGATTTCCTAAAGACGTTTCAGGTGAAATGTGATGCTAGTGGGTTTTCCATAGGAGCGGTCTTGAGTCAGGAAGACAAACCAGTTGCATATTTCAGCGAGAAGTTGGATGAGGCAAAACTAAAGTACTCCATGTATGATAAGGAATTCTATGCTATCATACAGGCACTGAAGAAGTGGAGGCATTACTTGATCCCGAAGGAATTTGTTTTGTATAGTGACAATCATGCATTGCAGTTTGTGACTCAACAGGAGAAGTTGAATCAGAAGCATGCAAAATGGGTAGAGTATATGCAGAATTTCACATTTGTGATTAAGCACATTTCAGGAACTGCTAACAAAGTGGCTGATTCTTTGAGCAGGAAGTGTTTGTTGTTGCAGGAGCTCCGAGTCAAAACATTGGGTTTTGAAAATCTCAGGGACATGTACTCGGGAGATGCAGATTTTGGAGAGGCATATGAAGCAGCTGAGAATCTAGTTCTCAGAGATAGAAGCCCTTGGATAGATTATATGATACAAGAGGGATTGTTATTCATAGGCAATCAACTGTGTATTCCAAAATGCTCCATGAGGGAGAACGTGTTAAAGGAGAAGCATAGTGGAGGATTGGCAGGGCATTTTGTCCATGAAAAAACATTCGCGAAGCTGAGCGAGTCTTGCTTTTGGCCAGGGATGTGGTCAGAAGTCAAGAGATTTGTTGACAGATGTAGAGTTTGCTAGCATTCGAAGGGAAGGAAGCAGAATGCAGGTTTCTATCAGCCATTACCCATACCAGAGAGACCATGGGAGGCGATAAGCATGGATTTTGTATTGGGTTTGCCAAGGATGCAAAGAGGATTTGATTCCGTCTTTGTAGTAGTGGACAGGTTTTCTAAGATGGCACATTTCATCCCATGCCAGAAAACCAGCGATGCAACTCACATCGCAAATTTGTTTTTCAAAGAGATCGTTCGACTTCATGGGTTGCCGAAAAGTATAATTTTGGACAGAGACACGAAATTCATAGGGCATTTTTGGAGGAACTTATGGAAGAAGCTAGGGACTAACTTTATGTTTAGTTCTGCTTATCATCCTCAGACGGATGGACAAACAGAGGTGGTGAACAGAAGTCTGGGAGACTTGCTGAGGAGCCTGGTGACAGAGCACCATAGCAGCTGGGATAGCATATTGCCACAAGTAGAGTTTGCATACAATGATTCAGTGAATCAGAGCATAGGCCGAAGTCCATTTCAGGTTGTATATGGAATGCAGCCGAGAGGAGTTTCTGAACTGAGGGATTCAGAACAAACAACGACTAGTAGTGCTAGTGTAGAAGAATTTGCTGAGGCAATGAAGGGACTTCACAGCCAGGTGAAGGAACGATTGCTGAGATCAAATCAGGAGTAGAAGCGCAGAGTAGATCAACACAGAAGACAACTTTAGTTTGAAGTTGGTGATCTAGTCTTGCCACATTTAAGGAAGGAAAGGTTCCCAAGGGGAACATACAACAAGTTGAAACTAAAGAAAATCGGGCCATGCAAGGTCTTGAAGAAATTCAGAGAAAATGCTTATGAGATTGAGTTGCCAGATGGCATCGGAATATCTCCGATATTCAATATCGCAGACTTATACCCATACAGGGCTGGAGAAGCAAAAACTGGAACTGAGCAGCCAGTCATCCAGTGGGTGAAACAATTGCCAGTTGCAGAGAAACCGCAGATGGAGTGCATACTGGATAAGAGAGTGGGTAAGAAGACCCGAAGGAAAGAATACTTCGAGTATCTGGTCAAGTGGAAGGGCCACCCAGTAGAATATGCCAGCTAGGAGAGTGAAGCAGAGATACAGAAGCATGGACAGACCGTGCAGGAGCTCATGGACAGGAGCCCATGAAAGTTTTCAAGCCGAGGAGTATGATGCAGGAGCATCGCCAGCACATCAAGCGAGCCAGCGCGGAAGTGGAAGACAGCTGGATAAGCCAGCACAAAGTTTTTGAAAATGCTTTGGGACTGTTGCGCAAATCTTAAATGAGTCATTTAAGAGGAGGCGCCTTTGTATATTGTAAAGGGACCTTGAGCCTTTAATCTCTCGTCCTTTAGTAGATAGACAACATTTAATTTAGTTAATGCAGTTAGATAGGAATTTAATTCTAGATTTGATAGACTAGAGTCCGAGAGGGAAAACGGATATAGACACCCTCCTTTGTACATTGTAACATTATCAATTCAGGAGAAGAAGAGCATGCAGAGAACTGTATGAAGAACACCCATGTACAGGCATTTGAATTAATAGAAGAAAGCTTTGATTCAATTTCATGGGTTTGTGTTTGATTCTGTGTGTAAGTGATGTTATGCTCATGAATGTTTGCTTCCTATTATCCATTTTCTTTTATATGTTGTGTATGTGATTTCATGCTAAAATTGAACTCTGAAGGGGAGAATGAATTAGTTTCAATTATTTCTCTATTTTGAACCAGAGAATTCCTGCAAGGAGTGCAGTTGAATTGTCCGCAAGGAGTGCATTGACAGAAGGGTTCAATTAGAGATAACTTTTGTGCTCATTTCCTCGAAGGTGCAGTTAGGCACAGTGCCATGTAAGGAGTGCGCAGGCCAAGATAAGTCTCGGAGTTGCGATTCTGAGAAGAATATCGAAAGACTGTTGTTGTAGGTGTGCATAGAGTTGAGTGCCTTCAACACTTAAGCATTGTTGAAGATTTTCCGCAAGGAGTGCATGCAAGGTTTCTTTCTGAAGGTTGAAGATTGTGGAAAAGCTCAGGAGGAATAGACCTTTGAATTCACTGAAGGGTAAGTGCAGGGAAGCTACCATGGAAAGTCGGAGAGAAGCGTTGCAGGTTGATGAGCGAGCTAACGATTCTCGAGGGGAGAATGGACAGACGAAATCCTCTGAGGAGATTTCGCGAAGTTCTGTGGGCTGTCGGATCTGAGGTTACAGTGTAAGTGTGGAACAAGCTCGAAGTTCAGGGAGAAAGAAAAGCCGTTGATCCTGAGTCATAGGGACCATCGGATCTACACGTGACATCGGGTATCAGGGGTTCGCGAGTTGAAACTCCAAAGAATTGCATTAGGAGTTGCGATATCGCGAAACGCAATATCCCAACAGAAGAGTGATGTGGGCCACAACAGGAGATAGTGGAGGACAGGTGGCATAGTATCGGGGATCGGGAAAAGGAAAGTCCCAAAATCTTTGTCTTGAGGATTCGCGATCCCACGAATTCTGAAATCCCGACAGAAGTGACGGGAGGTGGAAAAGTCAACCTGCACGTGTGCATCAGAGTATCGGCACATCGGGGTTCGGAGGTTGGAAATTTCGTTAGTTGACGTCACGAGTTGCGAAATCGCGATAGAGCAGAAGTCCCGATAGGTATGGGAAGAGGGCAACATTGACTGGTTATCGGGTCTCGAGGATTTGAGGGTCCAGAGACAGACAGTGAACTTGCGAAGTTGCGAGTTCCAATTTCCCGATCACTAAGGGAGATCACTTGGGAGAGTTGTTGTGGGTAAGGAAAATTCCCGATAGGGAATTAGAGGAACCTTTGATTTCTTCGGGCCGTGAGTAGAAGAAGATCCTGTGAGAGCGGACATGCTCCGAGGAGTGCGGTTGCGTCATGATGGAGCTTTGAACCTTATCTGACCAATTCCTATGAAATGACATTCTACAATCTGTTTTTAGCACACATAGTGTAATTTTCCTATTTTTCGCTGAAAACCTAGTTGTATACTCTATTTTTTCCTTTCTTGCATGCTTGATTGATTTCTAGAAGTCTTAGTAGATGAAGAAGAGTTGGAGAAACCTTCCCTAAACATCATTGTCAGATGAGTTGTGGTTACTTTTAGTACTTACCAAACCATCATCTAAACTAATTGCTTGAGCCTTAGATTCCCTTTTTATTTTTTCTTCCTATCCTCCATAGTTTAGTTCCTTCATAAATCTCCCAACAATATTTTCACATTGATCTCTCAGATGAATGGAATGTCTGAAGCATGAACACTGCATTTGAATTGGCCAAGAGATTTTCTAGCTTTCAGGATCAGACTTCTTCCCTGGCTTGTTAAAGGCTCTTCCCATTAGTCATTGATATTTATCAACATTTGATGCCTCGCCCTTAAAACTAAGCATTGAATACTTGACTAGTTATGACCACCAACACAATTAATCAAAGATGATTTTAAGGATGGAAAATTATTTTAAAATGTATAAACCTTGGCGAATCTTACCGATCCTTCATATGCCAACTATAAATGTTTGGCGATATCTTTGTAAAAATATTCAAATTTCTAAGGATTTTATATAGTTTTTATAAAATTTTGGCTATTTTTAAGGTAAAATAATTTTATCCTATAGAATTTGGGTGAATAATTTTTTAAAATAGCGAATCTAATTTTTGGAAAAACCATGGAAAATTAGCCCATGAGCGAAATTTATCCCCTAAAATCATCCCTGCAATTAATATGCTTACAAGACTGTGTCAGACTTGGTACCAAACCCAACATTGTCACTTTTGCATCCTTATCAAATGTCCATATGTGCCCAAACATCCGCAGACAAGATAACTTAAGGTGGGGAGCCGATGACTACAACTGCAAGATAAGATGACTTAAGGTTCATAATAATCTGATTTATATCATCTAAAATTTTGATGGTGTGCTTTTGAGTGATAACACTCACAACATTAGCAATAGACATCAATCACATAACTTATCTCTTTTTGGCTCTCACTCTCCTTTGAATGTGCATGCATACCCCAACCATATAATTATGGATTCTTTGAAGCTACTCTCAAGGCAATGCATGACTTATCAAGGCAAGGAAAGACATGTCAAGGCAAGGCATGGATTGTCAAGGCAAGGCATGGCATGTCAAGGCAAGGCAAGGCATGGCATATCAAGGAAAGACATGTCAATGCAAGACATGCCATTTCAAGGCAAGGTATGTCAATGCAAGGAAAGGTCTGTCAATCAGGTTAGAAAATTGAGGCTATAGGTGAGGTCGTTGGAGGATCCGCTAAACTTTACAAGGTTTTATAATTTAGTGAAATATTCGCCAATATTTTACAAGATTTTATAATTCAGTGAAAGATTCACCAATATTTTACAAGATTATATAATTGACTAAAAGATTCGCAAAAAAATTATATATACATTTTATATTATTGATAAAATAGCCTTCAATTTTTCCTATGTATCATGGGGATTCACCCATTTATTACACATATAAATTTAGGGGGGATTCTTAAAATCACCCCTGATGGTTAGGTCTTAGATTTCTTGCGCAACAAATTTTAATGTAATGTATGATGAATGAGCTCTTAGACTTCTTGTGCACTGATTTTGAAATGAAAGTATGATGGTTTAGCTCTTAGGTTTCTTGCGCAGCAAATTTTAATGTAATGTATGATGGTTTAACTCTTAGACTTCTTGCGCAACTAAATTTTAAATGAATGTATGATGCAATGAATTCTAATATATTGTATGGTGGTTTAGAATTTAGTCTTCTTGGGTGGAATGAATGTATTATGATGGATTATTGCTCATTATGTTTTGGATTTAGCGCCACCAAGATGTTGATGCATGATCATTAATACTTAAATTTCACTTCACCCTATGTATATGTTGGTGCATGATCATTTTAATAATCATTTTCCCCTTCGCCTTGGTTATGCGGATGAATAGTGGCTAGGTGGCTTACGATATGGACTAAGTTGATGCATAATTGTTTAGCATTAGTTCACTAATGCGCTTGTCTCAATGTTGTTGTATGATTTCCTTATGATCGATTAATTTCTTGCAATGATCGATAAGTGAATATGTTAATCTAACAAATGGATCATATGATTACCTTGATATTGATGTCGATTATTGTAATTTGATGATTGATTAATCACGTGCCTAGAATTTAAGTAGATATTTGTTTGCGCATTAAGAAAATTAAATAAGTATATTCTTGCACCTCGGCTTATGCCGTTGTGAGATGGATTTAGCATTTAAGTTCTCTTGAGCCAAGGATTTTGTGTTACATGTGTTGGGTTATTAGAATGTTATTGTGTCTTGATGATCATTGATGATGTTATTTATCTTAGTCAGATTGGAATGGATTGCGTCGGGTGGGATTTAGACACCTCCTTGTTCCTTAGAATAGTCGTCAGCCTTGAGACCTTAAATGGTTTAAATCAATTCAAACCTGTGCTTGAGGGTTTCTTATGTGTCCTCGAGGTCCTAATCTTGCATGATAGGCTGGGTGGGTAGTATGTTATGTGTTATTGTGATTATCCTTATAATCCTTATGATTCATTATGTTATCTTATGTTTTCTTGGTGTTAACTGATGATGGTCCTTATGGGAAGCGTTGAATGTTTAAGATTTTACTATTATGAGTCGAAATTTATTTGTAGAATGCATGATGTGGGATAGTGTTAATTAATGTGTAATTACATCCATAAGCCTATCGTGGTTCATTATGATGATGTGGGATAGTGTTAATTAATGTGTAATTACATCCATAAGCATGGCATGGTTCATTATGATGATGTGTCTGCCTTGTGTCGTAATTGATGGTTAATGCTTTGATATTGTTACGTTAAATTATGTGAAGGGTGTGTCGAGGAAGTTGTTATTTATTATGATGTTTTAATTACAAAAATATTTTTTTTTACCTCATGTCGCATTTGTTGTCGTAAAGGCGGGGGTAGGGAGTTGGTAAAATTCATCCATGGAACACCTCCAAAATCTCCTAATGGATCCGCTCACAATTTCAATAGGGATCCATTATTAAAACCACGACCAACAAGATCATGAATTGTAATAATAAATTGAATATTATTAAAGAGTTGAACTGCAAATAAATTTGATAAGTACTTTTCCGATATTCTCTTAGAACACGAAGAGCAGATTGTTAGTGTATTAATAAATATGATTTCAAAGAATTTAATAATGAGAATTGTAACCAAGAATATCAAATGACGATTAAACTAAACAAAGGATTAAACTAAACAGGTTCAAATCCAGAGGGGGGTAGGGTATGTATACCTTCGTAGACTTTACCAGTCAAATCACTAAGCGGACGGGGGTCCCTTGTCCCACAAACAAGGGGGTCTCATATACCAATTTGGTGTGCTTGCTTGGCCGTGACCTTAAAAATATATTATTATACAGCCTGAGTGAGCCTAATGGTTAAGAACATGTGTTTCCTCTTAAGAGGTCACAGGTTCAAATCCAGAGGGGGGTAGGGTATGTATACCTTCGTAGACTTTACCAGTCAAATCGCTGGGCAGAGGAGGGTCCCTTGTCCCACAAACAAGGGGGTCTCATATACCAATTTGGTGTGTTGGCTTGGCCGTGACCTTAAAAATATATTATTATTATTATTATTATTATTATTTGCAAAACCAGGAATGAATCACATACATTGGAAAGACCTCGATTTGGACTCTACTTTGGCCAAGAGTTCAGAACATCAAAACTCTCTAAGGGGTTTGAGTGGGAAAAAATATTCCAAACATGGGTTGAGAAAACCCTTATAATTTATCAAAATCGCAATACTGTGCGGCTAAGTTTGAGAATAAAAATGATTCTTTCCATATAAGAAAACGATATCTAGACCGTAGCATTTCTTTGTATTTACAGTAACAATCATCGGTCGAATAAAAATAGTTCACCGATTGTTAAAAAAATCTCATAGCCAGAACATGGAAGCGATGCTATATGCTAGTGCATTTTTTATAAAGAAAACAAACCCTAGGATGGAATCCTACAGTGGACCTTGAGAATTAGAGATAACAACATAAATTCATTTTACAAGCAGTGACCCTGGATTTTTTTTTGAATGAAGGATAACCAAGAAAGAGAAATAAAAATGCTTTCGACTCTGTGTCTCCTAATAACTCATCAGAACACGAGATTTGACAAAGCCATTGAGGTGTACCAGGAAGCTCGACTATAGTTATAAGCTATCCATTTCACTAAATTAAGCGTTGCTTCTCATAAGAACCAGAGATGGGAGGCTTGTGTGAGTCTACGAATAGGTATTACCAGTGGAGCAATGCAGAATTGCATTAGGAGAGGAATTTCTAACAAACCCTTTCATTACCAGTCACAAAGCTCGAGAATTGCCTTGATCCCATCACTTGTACCAACCGCAGAAGGAAAGCTACGAGCCACTTCCAAAGTGAAGAAATCCATGTGAAAGTTTATACATGGACTTATATGGTTGGTGAAAACCATAAACAGACCTATGACTTGGCACATAAGTAAATCAAGCTTTAGAGTTCAAAATTCTTTTCACCTCGGTGCCATGGAATAAAATCCTGAAGGATTAGTTACTTGTGACCATTGTATAGTCCAAGAACTTACATACAAAGAAAATTGACCTCAACTCATAATAATTTTAGAAGGAGACAATCAAATCTTATGCATCTATGGTTGGGATACGTATGGACCTCAAATAAAATAGGAGTTATTTTTATGTTAATAATGTTTATATATAAGTTACTTCCTAAACTGATGCTTGTACTTTAGTATAAACTTGTAAAGTCTCTTGATGAATTTGGTAGTATAACGAGTGGAACAAAAATGATGGCGATAGTCCTACAAACTCATAGAAGTACATGAATATGATTTCATATCAGTCCTTAGGAAGACTTAGATCTAGAGCGAATGATTATTTAGCGTTAAAAGGATTCCAAAATATTATATAATGCTCCTCTACAAGAATAATTCGGGGACGTTAAGTCAAGTAGAAGGAAATAAATGGTAAATTGTTTATTGTTTGTAATCATGTCCACACAGAATGGCTAAGAATAATAATAATCAACAACCTGATAGAAATCCATATCATCTTAGTGAAAGTTGCTAAGCAAAAGTTTTGGAAACAATATGAAATCTAATAGTAGAGTTACAAGCATTCAAGGATGATAATGAGAAACTAAAGAAAGCACATGAAGATTAGCAGGAAATAAATGACATATTGTTATCAAGCATAGAAACTAAAAAAAGACCAAAGATAATCATATGAATGTGGAAGTTAGTAAGAATTATTCAAAATATCCAAGCAAAGGAGTTGAAAAAGAAAACAGTTCTTCTAATGACACACATGATTGAAAGAAGAGTGTCTACATTGAAGAAATGAAAACAGATGGATCACTTAGATGGACAATTTAAGAAAATTAAACCTTCAATTTTTGATGGAGATTCTAGAAGTGGTGGGTACTTGACATAAATAAATATTTTCAAATTTATAACTACTCTAGTAATATGAAACTGAGAATGACCATCTATAACATGAAGGGTAAAGCTTGTTGGATTACTGAGAGGGGAGGGGGGGGGGTTGAATAAGTAATAGTGTAATTATAATATTTTTTCTCCAAATAATTCAAGCGTTATATCAATGTAGAATTATTATCCAATATTGAACAATAAGAAATGAACAATCACACACATACACATTACACCAGTGGGTGGAAACCCAAATCAAGAGAAAACGACGAGATGCTTTATCTTATATGTCTTGAAGAACTACATTCATTGGAAGCACCAACTTCCTTTGTTTTCCAGCTGCAACTGGAAGGAGGCTCCAACCCCCTAGTTTCTCAGGCTACAACCTAAGGGAAGCTCCAACTCCCCAATTCTCTAGCTACAACCCCCAATGTTTTCCTTCTACAACCGGAAGGTGGCTACAACCAGTTGTCCTTGCCTCGTCCAACCACCCTGAAGTAGAAGTAGAATGATGGAACCACTGTCACACTATCACTGTGAGATATATCGATGTAAACATGTACCAATAAACGTGAACCATGCATCAACCTGTACCTCAACCTGTAATCAACCTGTACCATAAACAAGTGAATCAACCATGCACCAACCTGTACCAAACAATTTGTAATCGACCTGTACCATAAAAAAGTGCAACCAACCATGTACCAAGTATGTACCAATCATGTGTCAAGTACTCATCAACTATGACTCATAAATATGTACCAACATCATCAACTATACACCTCATGTATGTGCCAACTCATCAACTACTTGTCTCAACCATGTACCGAACTTGTACCTCAACCAAAATCCCTTGTCAATTTCATCATCCAAATATGACTTCTAACTTGTAATAGATTTGGTGTATACGATCACATACATGCAAACCTTCCTTAACTTTAACAACAAGAGACTAGCATTTTCATCAAAAGTTTATTTAGTCTCACAAGACTAGTTTTGGATTAGTCAACAACCCTAACTTGAAATAATCATAACTTTGTATCTGTAATGAATAAAGATCTCAAACTGATAAAAATATTCTCCACCGTGTTTTATGCAATTGCTCTAGGTTTCACTACTTGGAACTTCTCAGAAAAGGAGTTATGGAAAAAATGGCACACCTTGCTAATTTTTGGCTTATTCTAGAGAGCGACCTTGTAGAGCGTTCCCCGGACGGAATATTTGCAGAATTGATATGAACATGTTACAAAACATACTATAGACTGTAATCTAACTAGCACATTTGTTCTTACTGAATTAGGATCTGTTATGAATAAGTTATGATGCTTTTTAGCCAAAAGACATTTTTTTGACTAGTTTCAGGACTAGCCATAAACCCTATTTTCCACGAAGTGTAACAACAAAAATACAACGAACCACAAGCTGAATTTTTTACCACAGATACTTGGATATGTTTCCCCAATGGAATAGCAATTTCACAGTCTTAATCATTCTAGAAAAAAAATTATTGTGAAAATGGTGAGATGACCTGAAAAAAACATACCTTAGAAAGCATTATCAAAAGAATATATCCTTCCTTGAATTCCGGCCTTATTTTCTTCACTTTCCTTAGAAATTCGACTTATATATCCTTTGGTTACCTCCAAAACCTATAGGAATTCAATATGATCAAGTGTTTCTTAAATTATAGAGCCTTGCCTCTTATTTATACTCTCCAAGTAGTTTTCTTAAAAACATCTTCTAGGTCACTTTGCCCACTTTCGTTATTTTAGGGTTAACCCAATTCTAATTTCTCCATTAAATTTATTATTGAATTAATTTATTTTGTATTCACTTTGAATTATAGTACACCCATCACTTCACTTTATTATTTACCTTTTAAAATATCTTAAACTACTTTGACTACTTTGACCTTTTGGGGCTTCTAGATGACATATGAGGGTCCTCCAACTTCATAAGACCATAACTCTCAAACCGTGAGGATTTATGTGATGTTCCACATACCACCAGAAATTGAATGACATGTACTATCCATATAGAATAGTATTACCTAAAAATATATCAAAACTCATACATTTATTCATCAAACAAACTTGGGTCCATTACCCAAACCTGAGTTCTCCAACTTTTCATGGCCATAACTCTCTAACCGTGAGGAGTTATGTGACGTTCCACATGCCACCGAAAAATGACATGACAAGTAATATCCATATAGGATAGTTTCACTAAAAAATTCATTGGCGTTCATCTCATTATTCCACAAATAAGCATGGGTTCTCTAACCATACTTCTAGGATAACTCAATCTGCAAAACGGGACCACTTTAGAGTTCATCCATTTCTACTTATTATCAACCATGACAATACAATAATGATTCATCTTTACATTAGACAATATTGGGTCCATTACCCAACCTTTGTGCTACGGGGATTTCTTCAAGGGTTGACATCAATGAGAACCAACCTTAATCAACATTCTCCCCCTTTGGCATTGATGGAAACACTCTGATGCAATACTGAAATCATATCACTCATGCTCCCCCTAGAACCATGCCTCTATCCTCTGCATATGTCATATGCATCTGATAAATATCTCCACCTTTTTCATCAATGGAAAATGTATCTTTCCATTGCGGGGTTTCTCCCCCTGACTAAATTGTTCTCTTATGGTGGTTCCTCATGTAAATCTAAGACTGTAACAACCAAATAATTCTAAACATCATTTACTTTCATAAGCAATTCGTTTCATAAACTAAGACAATAACTTCATAACATAATATTGATTTTTATAACAACAACTTTAGTAATTTAGATTTATCAATGAATAATGATTGCATGGCAGAATGAAATAAACACATAGTTTAACAAATTACCTGGTTCTGATGCTAATTTATGTTGCCTTGCTGCCTTGTTGTTTCCTTCCTGCGACCTGATACACAGACCAACCCAGCCACAAACAAAGAATAACTGCCCAAACCTACTGTCCTCCCTGCCAACTAGGAAAACTACCTAGCTCCAGGATATCTATGGATATCCTAGCCACCGTGCCCAAAACCTCCAACAACTCGGTGCCCCAACTGATCAAAAGCCACAGCCAGAAACTCTCTACTCACAGCAAATCCAACAGTCCTCTGAATCCATACCCTTCATTCTCCCTTCCAATACCCCTCACATCCACCTCCTTTCCTCCCTTATTCCCCTTCACCAACTCATGCAGTTACTTCCTCAACCACCCCCGTGCATGTCCCTTATCCTTCCTTTAATGTTTTATCTTCTCGGGATTCATAGGCTATCCCTTGTTGC
>ML782796.1:230089-241005 GCA_009831015.1 Picea engelmannii
CCGAAAGGTACCACAACAAACTCGTAATGTCCAAACCGAGTCCGAAAGGCAGTTTTTGGGATATCACCTTCCTTAATCCTTAACTGATGATACCCTGATCGCAAATCGATCTTTGAGAATACCGCTGCTCCTTTCATCTGATCGAAGAGGTCATCTATTCACGGAATTGGGTACCTATTTTTCACTATAGCACGGTTTAAGTCCCTGTAGTCTATACACAGTCATAAGGATCCATCCTTCTTCTTTACAAAAATTACCGGTGCGCCCCAAGGTGAAACACTAGGCCTTACTAGCCCTAAGTCTAGTAACTCCTTCAACTGCATTTGCAATTCACAAAGTTTCGGCGCCGTCATCCGATACGGATACTTCGATATTGGTTCTACACCAGGTTTTAGCTCAATAGTAAAATCAAGCTCCCTCTCAGGAGGTAGCCCTGGTAACTCGTTCGGAAAAACATCCAGAAATTCTGACAATACCGGATACTGATCCAATGAGGGTCCCTTCCTCTCATTCACTGCTTTCACTACATAAATTTGACACCTTTGTCTCAAGCATCACTTGACCTTCATAGTTGATATAAAGTGTAATGACACTTTTCTCTGTACACCCTGGATCTCTACTGGTTTTCCTTCATCATTGACACAAAGCACCCTCTTTGCGAAACAATCTACCAAAGATCGGTGAGCTGCTAACCAATCCATTCCAATGATCAAGTCATATGCCCCCAGAGCAGTGACGTATACCTTCAACCTGGTAATGCACACTCCTAGGTCTACTATACAATTATCGACACTAGGTCCTATAGCTTGTTTTTCCCCCGAAGCCATCTCGACTTGTTTAAAGGCATCGTGCTCGTAGGCTGCCAGCCCACTCTTTTCTAATGCAGATGGTGAAATGAAACTATCTGTCGCACCAGAATCAAACAAAATCTTAACATTGATGTGATTTAGAGTACCTGATGACTCCACTACTGTGGATTGATGTTCGGCCTGGCGGTTATTAACTGCTGCGTAAATATGGTGGCTGCTACTTGCTCTCCCCATCAGTGCCTTTCCCTCTCTATGCACAAACCCTAGTTGTAACTCTGGGCAGTCATGTTGGTAATGGGGTCCTTCACATCTCCAACAGGTAATACGAGATTGAATCGGTGCACTGTTATGTGACTGTCTCTGAAATGAGTTCCTTCCCCTGGAACTCCTACCCCTACTCGTTGTTCCCTGCGACGATCGTGGACCTGTCTGCACCGTTGGTGATGAACGAGATGCGGCACTTGCTTCCATTGAAATCCCTGCAGCTACTGTCCTTGGCATGACCCTGTTACCATATGGTGGTGCCCTTGAGCCCCCTCGCCTAGGAAATGTCCTCGGTGCCTTTCCTATGAATCCAGGGCGATGCAGAAATGTCGGTCTTGTACCCCCGGTTAGGTTCATGTGTTCTTCCACGTAACGCGCATTTTCCACCACCTCTGCTACTGAAGACGGTTTCCACATCCGTACCATAGCTCTTATCTTCGGGTTCAATCCATAAACGAAGCGCTCTGCCTGTCGTTGGTCATTGTCCATATACGAAACATATTTGACCAGTTCCATAAACCTGATCTCATATTCTTCTACAGTTCTGTTTCCTTGTACTAAGGCATGAAATGCCCCTATCTGTTGTTCCTCGTAGTATGCTGGTAGATATTTCCTTCGGAACCTCTCCTCGAAAATTTCCCAAGATACTGTGTCTAGGGTAAGGTGTAGTTGTCTTTCCAAGTTGCCCCACCAGTTTAAGGCGCTGTCTCTTAACTGAAAAATTGCGATCTTTGCCTTCGAGTTGGATGCATAGTCCCTTAATGAAAAACACCTTGTCATGCCTTCCAACCATTCTTCCGCGTGTTCACTGGCGCGACCTCCGGCAAACTCCAGAAGTTTGATCTTCTGCAATTCTCGTGTGATGTCTTCAGGTGGAAGCCCTCCCCCTGAATCCCTTGACGCTTCTGGATTACCCGTTCCAAATGGTGGAGGTTCCACTTCAGTACCTTCCAGTTGGCACCCCTTTAAAGTCTCGTTAATGGCTTCCAACGAGCGCAGTATGAGGGCTAGTTCAGGCGATGGTGGTGGTGATGCTGGTGGTGTTGGCAGTGCTCGTGACGACGCTCCCCTGCCTCGACCCCTTCGAGTCCTGACCATCTTGTATACTTTAACCTACTTCACCCCAAAGTTGTTAGGGTGAGTTCAAGGACGTTTCATATTGGTGCTACTTAAAATTAGAAACAGGGTTAGGCGTAAGTTTTCTTTACTTGTCTGTAAACAAACATTACTCCATTAGGGGATTGGCTAGGTTTGGGTTAGGATTAAGCGTCTAAGCTTGGTTTCTTCACCCTTGCGAAAATAATTATTGGTTCCCTTGCCCTGTAGCTACGTTAGCCTTGTTCTTTACTCGTCACTTCCTAGTACCTATGCCACCTCCTTCCTGCTTGTCCTAGTCTAAGCCTTAACATCATTAATTAACTTTAAGGTAGATTAACCTTACACTTAATAAAATAATTAATTTAAAAATTATTATTATACTAATTTAACGCAAATTAATTTTACTTTAATTTAAACTAACTTGACCTTATTTATATATAAATTATTTATACTAAATTATTTAATTTATTTTAAATTGTTTTTAACACTTTAAAAAATATATAAAAATAATTAAACGTACACACAAGGATTCGGGCACGCATGGGTTCCATGTGCTCGTCTGGATTCCTCAAGCTCCCTCGTATCTAACCCCCAAATTCTACACCTGTCAGCTCTTCGAATCCCTACGCGTCCTTCTCACTCACTAAGACCCTCCTTGCGTCATTCTTTCTCCTCCACAGATCTGCCTTGCTCTATTCAGAGGTTTCCTGGATCTCCCTTGCCATGGCTCACATCCTCACCGTTGTTCTGAGAAATTCGCTAGCGCTGGTTATTGTTGTATCTGCTCTAGTTCATTTTGTAGAAACATAGTATATTGATGTGGTCACTGACAAGATCCAGGACTTAGAGTCCAGTCTCTTTGAAATGTTGGGAACCAATCCCCTGTCTGTACACTTTGCGGAGTCCTCCCTCAGGTATGGTAAGAGGTAAGAAATTGCATAAACCTTCCTTATACTGTGGTAATGAATGGTAATTTCCTATTTTTTTTTGCAGTGCGAAATAAAAATGATTTTCTTGTAATTCCAGTTCTGTACGGATTTTGGTGTTCTGTCTTCGGTTTATTTCTTTTGTATTTAAAAAAAAATCATTCATCTGTGTAAACCTATTGTTATATGTGTATATATGTTGTTATATGTGTATACAGGATCGTTCAATTTCATCAACCGAGCCGAAGCGGCTCTTTGGATTCCCCCCGGAAATCACTGGTCAATATCCGACCCTCAGGTCTTTCCCATTTCTTCACGGCCTCTGCCCGGGGCCGTGCCCAAATTTCCCCCTAGGAATCCTGTTTATCGGGCTTCGGGGTTTCATAATCCCCAATGTCGAGAATTTATGTTCCTTCAAACTCCCGATTTTCGATTCACCGATACGGCACTTTATGTGCTAGCCCTCCAAGCTACACATCCTTCTCATATGATCGTCGTTCCATGTGACCCCAACCCTATCCTACATCGGAGTTTCAGGGTTCCAAATGTCGAACCTCACAAGTCCTTAGGACTCGTGATTCTCCGATCCCCGATATGCTCCCTTCAGACTTTAGCCCTTCCTAGCTATGCTCTGGGCCCATACGACCCTCTTCTATGTGACCATAGTCCTATTCCTGTCGGGATTTGGGGTTTCCAATACCCTGATACCCTTGTCCACAGGACTCGCGATTCCTGATATGCCGATGCACTCCCTTCCTTGTGCATTCGCCCCTTTTCGGCTATGCCGAGGTTCATGTGACCAGTTCCTATGTGATCATTGCCTTATGTCTCCCCATCAGGGTTTCGGTCCTCCTCGAGCAAGGATTTCATCAATTCAAAATTTGCGATGCCTTTTGTGTTTACCTTTGGTCAACGAATGGTTTTATTTTTTTTAAATATAATTTTCAGCGCCCCTCTAAAATTTTATTTAAGCGGGTTACAACTTTAACTTTTTGTGAGTTTAAAGCTTAATGAAATCGGGATTCGGGGTTTCCCGTAACAAAGGATCGATGTAACTTGGATCACGAACCCCGATCTCCTATTTCGCTATGTGATTAAGTCTTAATTAAACATCCATTAATTAATTCTTTTAATGAAGGGTTAATAGTTAAGCTAATTATGTCGTGCTTTCGGGGTTCGCGATTTCATAGTGCATGGACACCTTGTCCATGAAACTCGCGATATCCCGATCCGCGATGCAATCTGCCACCTGTCCACCGCTGACCCATCCGTGGGCCCCGTGGTCCCTTGACCCATCGGGAAATCGCGTTTCGCGATTTCGTAGTGCATGGATACTTTAGCCACAGGATCTGTGATTTCTCGATTCGCGATGGCCCGATGGACGACCTCCTGTCGGGACCTTTCCCGACAGCTCCGATCACTGCCACGCATCCCCAAAACGGACGGTCCTGATTGCCTCTCGTTGTTTCATGGTTTTCAATGCCAAAGTGCATATGTCCACGGGATTCCCGATTCCTCGAATCCCGACTCTCCGGTTTGCTGACAGATGGCCCCTCACGATGGCACTATCCTCCCTCTCTAATGTGCAAACAGCTGGCCCCCACTCATCGGGGTTTCAGACTTCGTGATTTCGAAATGCAGAGATTTCGTGTCCACGGAATCCCCGATATACCGATGCCCAAATTTCTTTGTATCTCCGCCACGTGTCTCTTCAAACGGACGGTCCATATTGTTCCCGCTATTTCGGGGTTTTTGATGCTCCAATTTCCTCGACCTCGTGACTCTCGATTTCGCGAACTCTGATATCCCGATGCCTTCACACCTCTCATCGGGATTTCTCCTCCTGTCCATGAGGACTTTAACTCCCTCGCAAATCCATGCAGATCCGACGACTGTCGGGTATCTTCCCGAGATCTGACGACTCAAATTCGTTCTCCTACATAATAGACATCTCTGTTTTTGGGATAATGATAGTTGCGTGAACATTATGTGGCGTCAAAATTTCTCTCTTCGACAAGAATAAAATTTGTATGGGTCTATTGTTCTTGAGATTTTGCATTATTTAAAATTTGTTGAGGCTAACACAGGCAAGTAATTTACACACTTCCTGCGCAATACAAGTTTTCTGCATCTCTTTGCTGTTGTGCATTGGTAGTTCCTCATTTGGGGTAAGTTTGAGATGAAGTAGGTCTTTCCCAGGTCTTGCGAATATCCTCTTGCATTTTATTTAGTGTAGTTCGTGTAGTTATTGAATCTTACCAACTTCAAGCCTTAGACAGAAGTTTCCCTCGACATTTTCATCGATTTCAGGTTTCTATTTTACCCGAAACTTCCTTAACAAGTATTGCTCAAATAAAATTAAGCTACCACTTCTCTTTTTCGTTCTTAATGGCTTTATCCAATAGCTTTAAGGGTAGCCATTTCGTGGGAAGTGATCCTTCAAACTATCTGGTTTGCTGCTATTTATTTTAAAGGGCGTTCCTCTGAATATTCAAACTAAGACTGTATTATCCATTCATGATCTAGTTAAAGGGTATTGCCTAAAGCTGTTGCTTGTGATATATGAGACCACTTGCTTGGATAATGTAGGGGTGCTATCTTAAGTATATTTTATGATACTGTATCAGTCATATTGGGTCAAAATGAACGTGTTTTGTTTGTAGTTTAAGCGGGGCTGGAGTTAACACTCGAGGTTTTGGCCCTCAGGCCCAGATTTCGAACTAAAATGCTCTGATACCATATGTAACAACCAAATAATTCTAAACATCATTTACTTTCATAAGCAATTCGTTTCATAAACTTAGACAATAACTTCATAACATAATATTGATTTTTATAACAACAACTTCAGTAATTTAGATTTATCAATGAATAATGATTGCATGGCAGAATGAAATAAACACATAGTTTAACAAATTACCTGGTTCTGATGCTAATTTTTGTTGCCTTGATGCCTTGTTGTTGCCTTCCTGCTACCTGATACACAGACCAACCCAGCCACAAACAAAGAATAACTACCCAAACCTACTGTCCTCCGTACCAACTAGGAAAACTACCTAGCTCCAGGATATCTATGGATATCCTGGCCCCCGCACCCAAAACCTCCAGCAACTCGGTGCCTCAACTGAACAAAAGCCATAGCCAGAAACTCTCTGCTCACAGCAAATCCAACAGTCCTCCGAATCCATCCCCTTCATTCTCCCTTCCAATACCCCTCACGTCCACCTCCTTTCCTCCCTTATTCCCCTTCACCAACTCATGCAGTTACTTCCTCAACCACCCCCGTGCATGTCCCTTATCCTTCCTTTAATGTTTTATCTTCTCGGGATTCATAGGCTATCCCTTGTTGCATACACAACCATTTTATATCATATATCATTGATCTCTTAGATTTATTTCTCAGGTCATTAAATGTGATCTGTAGTTAAACTATTACTTAGTTAACCACAATTATATCCTTTAATTAATTAATAACTCACTTTATTAAGATCATTAAATCATCTTTGTTTAATTAATAACTTGTTACCACAATTAATCCCCTAATTAGTTTTACTTTATAATCTTTAAACATTTATCCAACTAGGGTCGTTACAAAGACATAAGATAAGAATTCAAAAATCATTCATTTTGGAGTAGAAACAACTCCAAGTCTCTGATGAAGATATTCAAAGGATTCCTGTGGAAGTGGTTTTGTGAAGATGTCTGCCACTTGCACTTTTGTGCCCACATACTCAACTCTGATGTTATTTTCTGGAACCTACTCCCGTAGAATGTGATACTTTATTGGAATGCCCTTCGTCTTGGACTGCATCATCGGGTTCTTTAAGATAATGATGGTGCTTGTATTATCACAATAGATTAGAATGGGCTCATCATACTCAACCTGTATATCTGTCAGAGTTTGTTTCATCCAAAGAACCTGTGTACAACATGATGTTGTTGCAATATACTCTGCCTCAGTTGTAGATAAATATATTGATGATTGTTTCTTGCTTAGCCATGATACTAAACACTCACCCAAGTAGAACGTTGCTCCACTGGTGCTTCTCCAGTCATCAATACAACCTGCCCAATTTGCATTTGTGTAGGAAATAAGTGATAGATCCTTTCCTTTTGGATACCATAATCTAAAATCTTTTGTTCCTTTTAGATATCTGAAAATCCTCTTCACTGCTAACACATGTGACTCCTTTGGTGTTGCTTGAAATCGTGCCACCTATCCAACTACCTGCATTACATCTGGTCTAGATGTTGTCACATATAGTAGGCTTTCAATCATTGACCTGTATTGCCTTTGATCTGTAGACTTCAAATCATCATCTTTACTCAACTTGTAACTGGTTTGCATGGGAGTGATAACTAGTTTTCAATCTTCCATTCCGAACCTCTTTAACATTTCTCTGATATACTTGGTTTGAGAAATAAAGATTCCTTGGTTTTTTGACATATCTGAATTTCCAAAAAGAAGGATAGTTCTCCAAGTAACGACATTTCAAATTCATTTTGCATATCTTTTGCAAATTTATGGATTAACCTGTCATCATCACTACCAAAAATAATATCATCAGCATAAACTTCAATTAATAAAATATTACCTTCACTTACCTTAATGTAGAGGTTGTTGTCTACACTTTCTTTTATGAACCCTGCCTACTGCAGATACTTATCCAGTCTATAGTACCATGCTCTAGGAGCCTGTTTTAGACCATACAAGGACTTCTTTAATTTACACACATAATATGTGTTCTCTGATAACTGAAATCCTTCTGGTTGTTGAATGTAGACTTCTCCTTCAAGTTCCCCATTCAGAAAATATGATTTTACATCCATATAGTATACTTTAACATTGTTGGAGCATGCATAGGCTAAAAGCAACCAAATTGTTTCCATTCTGGAAACTGGAGCAAATGTCTCTTCAAAGGCGATTCCTTCAATCTGTGCATATCCTTTACATACCAACCTAGCTTTGTTCCTTGTAACTTGTCCATCTTCATTTAATGTATTCTTGAAAACCCATTTTGTGTCGATCACATTCTTATTCTTTGGTCTTGGAACCAGTTCCCAAATGTCATTTTTCTCTATTTGATCCAATTCTTCATTCATGGCCTTATTCAAAAATCCATCCTTGTTGGCTTCTTCAAAACAATTTGGTTCAATTGTAGATAAGAGTGCTAGGTGTGTTTGTTCTGGTGAACATATTTTTCTTCTAGTCTCAACCCCCACATCTTTGTTTCCAATAATCTGATCTGAAGGATGATTCTTATGTACTCATTTGCTAGGTGTCTTTGGAGATACTTTCTGAAATTGCTCTTTTGTTTATGTCGGATTCTCTTCATCTTTCTCTTCTACTTCATCTTTTTCTTATTTCTTTTTGAAAAGTTGTTCCATTGATTTGTTTTATTCTTCCTTTGATTATGGTCTGCCTATTTCATCAATTGTTACGTTGATGCTTTCCACAACTTTGTTCAATCTTAGATTGTAACACTTGTATGCTTTCCTTGTACTTGAGTAATTGTAATGCCCATATATTTCTAAACATCATCAAGTTTCCTAAACATTTTATGAAATTAAACTGAAACAAAACTTCATAGCATGATATTGACTTTTATAACAACAACTTCAATAACTTAGATTTATCAATAAATACTAAATTAATGGCTGAATGAAATAAATACATAACTTAACAAGTACCTGGATCTGATGCTAATTTATGTTGCCTCTTTTCCTTGCTGCTACCTTTCTGCTCCTTGCTACACAGATCGATCCTGCCACAAACAGGAAAATAACTGCCCAAAACTACTGTCCTCCCTGCCAACTAGGAAAACTACCTAGCTCTAGGATATCTACGGATATCCTGGCCCTCCGTGACCAAAACCTCTAGCAACTCAGTGCCTCCTCGGATAAAATCTCAACCAATAACTCTACGCCTTGCTCACAGCAAGCCAACAGTCCACAAAATACAACAGTGCACAGAAAATCGTTGTTCAAAGCAAAACACATCCGTCCAGAGGCTCTCTGCTCACGGCAAAACATAACCGTCCAGAGGCTCTCTGCTCATGGAAAAACACAATAGTACAAAACTCTCTACTCACCGCAGAACACAATAGTTCTCCGCCAATACAGTCAGCTCAGCAATTCCAGTCCACAGCTTCCATTCCCCCCTCCCTACCGAATGCTCCGCACATCCCCCTCTTCCCGTCCCTTATTCCTCCCTGCCGACTCACGCATTTACTTCACAACCACCCCCTTCCTCCGTCCTTCGTCCCTTAATTAATATTTTATCATCTCGGAATTTCTGGGCTTCTCACCCTGCATACGCCACCCTCTACTGNTGTCACAGGTCATTAAATGTGATCTTCAGTTAGATTATTATTACTTATTTAATCCTCAATTATTTCTTTAATTAAATCTTACTTAATAATATTTAATCATTTATTCAATTAGGGTCGTTACATACACCCACCCTTCAAGAAACTTTGTCCCAAAGTTAAGGTATCTGATGTTACAAAGGGAAAGGGCATGGTTCATACATTCACAACAAGTAACTGACAATATCAGTAAGTAAATCAAGAAGTCCATACATACTAATGTATATGTACAAGGAATGCATGTGTAGCTAGTACATGCAAACCTCGTGCATGTACTAATAATCAAACTGTCATTCTTTAATAATTTACGTATGCATTCAATCCAATCTGCAAGGCTAGTCTTTTATAAAAGACAACAATCACTTATTTGTGTGAGAAATCCTTTTTATTGCAATTGTCCAGTTCAGTAAAAAAAAAATTGTTTTTTTTAAACAACTGTGGTTTAGTTACATAATAATGAATATTCATATATACATATTTTTCTTCATCAAATTCCACCACATGACAGATCTCCATAAAGTCTCAACTATTCTACTCATCCTTCCTCCCTAACCTACTTCCAACTCCATTCCTATCCTTCCTCTGCTAGACTATCTTGGAGCGTCAACTATACTGACCTAACTCCAAATAGAACCCATAAGTGGAAGTGTCGCTATCTCGACCAAGCTTCCCTAGCAGGCAACAGACAGTCATCATCACACGACCTGAGGAGCGTGACTAGCATCGTTCTCCCATGACTTCAGGTTTCGGAGGATACATGGTGGGAAATGCCTCCACCCCTCCTAATCGGATCTAGGGTCCACCCCTACGATGGCCCACCCTACACTGGAGGATACACGGTGGGAAATGCCTCCACCCCTCCCAATAGAACTAGGGTCAACACCCTACAATGGAGGATACATGGTGGGAAATGCCTCCACCCCTCCCAATAGAACTAGGGTCAACACCCTACAATGGACGATACACGGTGGGAAATGCCTCCACCCCTCCCAATAGAACTAGGGTCAACACCCTACAATGGAACATACAGGGGCACTGTGTTGCTGGAGGGTTTGTCATCGTTTATTTGGTTTTGGGAAGTGTTAGCACCAAAATCATAGCATAATCATGCACTAGTCCACATATCACAGCAATGCATCCAAATCAATATAATTTCACATACATTATTCATACCATAATGTTTTCCATTTAGTGGTCCTGATATCCACTTTCATCATCATTATCACTTGGCTATTTCATAGCCCATGACCTGCAGATTAGTCTGCAACACAAACTCATATTTTTCTATGCATTGTCATCATATAATTTCATACTTTCATTATTTCAATTTGGTATCCCCGTACCAATACATTAACATCAAAGTTTTCCAATTTGAATTAGATTTCACAATATCCCATAATTCATACTTTTTACACATTCACAAGATTATCATTTACCAAAATAGATTTCAT
>ML782796.1:253888-301655 GCA_009831015.1 Picea engelmannii
TAAATAGAAGAGAAGATAGCTATTGAACCAGATTATACTCATATAAAACAAGCACAATGGGTTTAAGAACTAAGGAAATAACTTATGATTCTTAACTTAATCAATCAATTAGTGAGATGACAGTCACATGTAGATTGAATGAGCGCCAATAAAGAAATCATTCACTCAGAAGATATCAGAGAACAGAAAAGAAAAAGTTTGAAAACACAACTGAAGGAAGCCTGCAATGTTTCATATATTAAGAATAAGTCTCTCTTACAGTAGCAACATGTAGAACCCAAAATCGAACCTTTAGTTTGTCTTCTATCCTAAGCTTTATAGCTTTACAAAATTAGTTCTGGGATCCTAAAAACAAGGATCAGATATACTAAGAATAGTAACTCAAAATTCAGTTGCAAAAGAAGTGGGATGCTTCCCCAAAATGAGGCCAATCCCATATTTCTCTCTGTTGATTGTTGGTGTAGTGCAAAACAGCCTCCCAAGGCTAAATGATGACTCTCCAGATAAGCTAAATTCGAATCTGCTGAGGTGGCAAAGTGTCCTAATTTTCTGTCTTGGTTAAAGATATCAAACACCTTTGAAACACCTCCCTTCTCCACAATCTGTCAAAACTAACTATTGGATTTGCTTTGATAATTCATCAGATGTTCATTCAAAAAGATTGCAAACCTTTTCAACTCGAAAAAACTTGATCTGTGTAAAAACTTGATTTTTATGAACATGACAGGCTTTTAGTGGTTACTTGGAAACCTTCTGGGTGAATTAACTACCGAAAGCACAACTTTCGGTGGTTAATGAACAGTCGTCATGTTCGCCTAAACCACCGAAAAGGGAGATTTTATAGAAATAACCTGCTTTGGGAAAAATCAAATTTATCAGTCATGGAGAATCCATTTTGCATTCTTGAATAGTCGATCGACATATACAGATCATAAGCTTTCCAATGGTGCAATTAGATTTGGATTTGGAGCTAGGGAAGATATTCAAATATTCCCTACAAGATTAGGCATCATTCATGTAGAAATGCTAGTGCATTTTTTATCGTTAACATGTTCTTCTGCGTAACACGCATTTTCTACGGCCTCCGCTACTGAAGATGGTTTCCACATCCACACCATAGCTCTTATCTTTGGGTTCAATCCATAAACGAAGCACTCTACTTGTCACTGGTCATTGTACATATACGAAACATACTTGACCAACTCCATAAACCTGATCGCGTATTCTTCTACCGTTTTGTTTCCTTGTACTAAGGCATGAAATGCCCCTACCTGTTGCTCCTCGTAGTATGCTGGTAGATATTTCCTTCAGAACCTCTCCTCGAAGAGTTCCCAAGATACCATGTCTGGGGTAAGGTGTAATTGCCTTTCTAAGTTGCCCCACCAATTGAAAGCATTATCTCTTAACTGGAAAATTGCATTCTTTGCCTTTGAATTGGATGCATAGTCCCTTAAGGCAAAATACCTGGTCATGCCTTCCAACCATGCTTCCGCGCGTTCACTGGTGTGACCTCCGACAAACTCTGGAAGTTTGATCTTCTGTAATTCTCGCGTGATGTCTTCAGGTGGAAATTCTCCCCTTGAGTTCCTTGATGCTTCTGCATTACCCATCCCAGACGGTGGGAGTTCCACTTCAGTCCCTGCTGGTTGGTGCCCATTTAAAGTCTCGTTAATGGCCTCCAACGAGCGCAGTATGAGGGCTAGTTCGGGCGATGGTGGTGGTGGTGTTGATGGCGCGGGTAGCGTCGGTGGTGCCTGTGATGAAGCTCCCCTACCTCGACCCCTTCGAGTCCTGGCCATATTGTATGACTTAACCTGGATCACCCCAAAGTTGTCCAGGCGAGTTCCAGGATGTTTCAAATTGGTGCTACTTAAACTTAGAAATAGGGTTGGGCGTAAGTTTTCTTTACTTGTCTGTAAACAGACATTACTCCATCAGGGGAATTGGCTTAGTTTTGGGTTAGGATTAAGCATCTAAGCTTGTTTAATCATCAACTTCAAGGTAGACTAACCTTACATTTTAATAACATAGCTGAATTATTATTACACTAATTTAACCCAAACTAGCTTTACTTTAATTTAAACTAACTTATCCTTATTTATATGTAAATTGTTTATACTAATTATTTAATTTATTTTGTATTATTTTTAACAATTTTAAAATAAAATAAAATAAAACTAAACGAGCGCGCAAGGATTCGGGCACGCATGGGTTCCACGTGCTCATCACGGCCTCTGCACCTACCGTGACTTATCCTCAACTCTGTATCGGGGTTTCAGACTTTTGTTGTCGCAAAATCTTTACCTCTCCAAACCCCGATTCACGATGGGCTCAGTCTCTATGAGCTAGCCACTTACTGACTATACCTTGGTCCATACGACCGCGCTCACAATCCTATTACAATAAACCCTCCTATCGAGATTTTGTGCTCAACTTTCCCGATGGGCCCTTTTCTTTGTTAGCCCCTTTTACTACGAGCTTGGTCCATATGAACGCCTCTGTGACCATGGCCTTGTATCACCCTATCGGGATTTTGGCGTTTCGGCGTTTGTGATGTCAATGCGCGCCCATCCTTAGGATTCCCGATTCCCCGATGAGCTCCTAGTGCATTATCCCTTTAAGCTATGCTTGTGATCCACACGACCTCGCCTTGTCACCGCAGTCTTATCCCTTATCAAGATATCGGACTTCATGAAACTGAAAGGTGTAGGAATTACATCCTCAGGATCCCCGATCCTCTGATCTCCGATGCCACTTGTCGTTAACTCTCAGCAAGGTTGGACCTTCCGAACTCCGAACCCCGATATGGAGTGACACCTATATTCCACATAAACGCTATGGTTGTGGGATCCGTCGTGTTTTGGGATTTCGCGACTTCTCCGGTCGTGATTCCTTCATATGCGGGAAACCCGAAATGTCGAATCCTGACTCCTTCAGATCCTCTGACACGCGTCCCTTCAATCGAACGGCTCCGATCGTGTTGGGAAATCACGGATTGCGATTTCCTGTTACACAATTTCTTTACCCTCAAAAAATCCGATGCCCCCAAACACCGACTCGTTAGGATCTCATGCCACGCGTCCTCACCGATGGACGGTTCAAAACTCTCATCGGGATATCGCGGATCACGACTCCAACAAGAAAGCGTTCCGTGCCCTCGAAAAACTTGATATCCCGACTCCCCGGTTGGCTGACAACTGGCCTCCACTACACCCCTATCCTCCTTCTCTGCTGTGACGACAACTGGCCCCCACTCATTAGGGTTTTGCGGATCGGGAATTCAAATTGTCTAAACATCATGTCCCCGAGATTCCCTATTTCCCGATGGGGCCAAACGCCGATGGTTTTCAATGGTTGCCACCTGTCCCACAGATGGACGACTGTGATTGTGTTGGGATTTTCCCATGGATTTCCCGACTCTTCCCGGATAACGGACACCTGTCCTCCATTCTGACTCTAGTGGTCCCACCACGCTTATGTCACTGTCGGGATATCGCCGATCGCAATTCCTAGTCACGCGGTTTCTTTGTCTTCGAAAACCCCGATTTCCCGATCCACGACTCTTCGGGATCTCTCGCCACTTAATTTAAAGGGCGTTCCATTGAATATTCAGACTAAAACTGTAGTAACCATACATAATCCAGTTACAAGATATTGCCTAAAGCAGTTTCTTGTGATACATCTATGAGATCATTTGCTTGGATAATGAAGGGATACTACCTGAATATATTTTCGGGTACTGTATCAGTCATATTGGGTCAAACTGAACATGTTTTGTTTGTAGTTTAAGCGTGGCTGGAGTTAACACTCGGGGTTTTGGCCCTTAGGCCCAGATTTCGAACTAAGACGCTCTGATACCATATGTAATGCCCATATATTTCTAAACATCATCAAGTTTCCTAAACATTTTATGAAAGTAAACTGAAACAAAACTTCATAGCATGATATTGACTTTTATAACAACAACTTCAATAACTTAGATTTATCAATAAATACTAAATTAATGGCTGAATGAAATAAATACATAACTTAACAAGTACCTAGATCTGATGCTAATTTATGTTGCCTCTTTGCCTTGCTGCTGCCTTTCTGCTCCTTGCTACACAGATCGATCCTGCCACAAACAGGAAAATAACTGCCCAAAACTATTGTCCTCCCTGCCAACTAGGAAAACTACCTAGCTCCAGGATATCTACGGATATCCTGGCCCTCCGTGCCCAAAACCTCCAGCAACTCAGTGCCTCCCTGGATAAAATCTTAACCAGGAACTCTACTCCTTTCTCACAGCAAGCCAACAGTCCACAAAATACAAAAGTGCACAGAAAATCGCTGCTCACAGCAAAACACATATGTCCAGAGGCTCTCTGCTCACGAAAAAACATAACTGTCCAGAGGCTCTCTGCTCACGACAAAACACAATAGTGAAAAACTCTCTGCTCACCACAGAACACAATAGTTCTCTGCCAATACAGTCGGCTCAGGAATTCCAGTCCACAACATCCATTCCCCCCTCCCTGCTGAATGCTCCGCACATCCCCCTCTTCCCGTCCCTTATTCCTCCCTGCCGACTCACGCATTTACTTCACAACCACCCCCATCCTTCATCCTTCATCCCTTCATTAATATTTTATCATCTCAGGATTTATGGGATTCTCGCCCTGCATACGCCACCCTCTACTGCATACGCAATTCCTGTTATCTCCTTTTTTTTTTTTTTTTGATCTCTTAAATTTATGTCACATGTCATTAAATGTGATCTTCAGTTAGATTATTATTACTTAGTTAATCCCCAATTATTTCTTTAATTAAATCTTACTTAATAATCTTTAATCATTTATTCAATTAGGGTCGTTACAGTAACCAACATGTACTCCTTTGTCCACATGAGAGTCAAACTGTCACATTCTTGCATCTTCTCTTTTGATGTAGCATTTTCTTCCAAAAACTCTGAAGTGCTTCACATTTGTTGGTCTTCCTTTCCATAGCTTGTAGCGAGTTTTATCGGTGTTGTTTCTGAGCATTACTCTGTTTTGAATGTGAACTGTTGTATGCACTGTCTGTGTCCAAAATATAGCTATCAATTTGGAATCCATTAGCATTGTTAGAGCCATTTCATGTACTGTCATGTTCTTTCTTTCAACAACTCCATTCTATTGAGGTGTCCTAGCAATGAAGAATTTCATTTTTATTCCATGACTGTTGCAGTAGTCCATAGATTCATTTGAAGTGAACTCTCCTCCATTATCATATCTCAAGCATTTGATTCTTGAATCCTTCTCATTTTCAACCATTTTCTTGTAGATCTTGAAGTTTTCAAAAGCTTCTGACTTGTTCTTGAGCAAGAAAACTGCAGTCATTCTTCTATAATCATCAACTAATAACATAAAGTATCTCTCACCTTTTAAGCCCTTTGTTGTAGTTGGTCCAACAAGATCAATATGTACAATTTTCATTGGTCTTGTTGTTAAATATTCCTTTGATTTGAACCTGGCCTTTGTTTTCTTTCGTTGTTGACAATGATTGCATAAAGTGCTGGTTGGTTTCGTGATCTGAAGCATTTCTCTTACTGCTTCTCTTTTGCTGACTTTGACAAGGTTATCAAAATGCATGTGACCCATTCTTCTGTTCCATAGTCAAATTTTATCTTCCTTTACTATACAACACTTTTCATTTCAAATTTCACTTAACACATATATGTTGTTTGAAGTTCTTGTAGCTGTACCGACCAGTTTCCTTGAACCTTCTCTTCTTATCTCACACTTTTGTGAATCGAAAGTAACTTTATGACCTTGGTCACACATTTGACTCACACTTAGAATATTATGTTTCATATCTTCTACCAGTAGAACATTTTGTGCCTTTTTATTCTTGTTCCCAATTTAGATTGTGCCTTCTCCAATGATTTTGGCTTAATTATCATTTCTGGAGGAGACCGATCCATTTCTTTCCTTTCACATTGAAATAAATTTGTCTCTATCACCTGTGATGTGTTTTGAACACCCACTGTCAACATACCAACTGTGTTTCTTCTATTTAGCTTGTAGAGAGATTGTGCATTCTTCGTTGCTATACTGATCTTGCTTTCTTATCCATGTCATTTTTTGAGGTTCTTGGCTGTGACTGTTGTTATTTTGTTGAGGTTCTTTAGGAAGGACTGCCATTCTACAATTTTTGGCCACATGTCCAAAATTGTTACATTTGTAACATTCCACTTCAATGCTCAAAGATTCAAACCTGTTGTAACTTCTTCTTTGTGTTTCACTAGGTCTTCTTGAGTAAACCCTTTGTGTATGACTTTTAAAGTTGTTATTGTTCCTTTTGTTAGCTCTGCAATTCACAGATTTATGTCCAAAATGATTACATGCATAACATAAACCAAAAAATATAGTTTGATACCTGGGAGTTCAAGATCTTCTGAAAGAAGGTGCTCTTATGAATCCTCCTGCTTCTTGAGGCCTATCTGTTTATTGTTGATTCTGAAATCTGAATCTTCTTAGTGGAGGAGTTTCCATGTAATTCCTTTTACATCTTCCTATCCCCTTTGATTGTTTCTGCATAGCTTTTTGGATTTGTTTCTTGTTGTGTTGTTTTGGAGCTTGATCTCTTTTCTGTCTGATTTTATCCAAGTCCAGACTTGTCAAGATGAGATTTTTGACTGTTGATAATATCATCCAAAAATTTTGAGCTATTCTGCATATTTTTCTTTTGAATATCCTTTCTTAGTGTGACAATCTCTGCTTCCAAGTTTCCAATGATCTTGTCCTTTTATTCCAGTTGTTCTTTAAGTGTTTCTTCAATTATTTTATCTTCTTCTATTTGAACCTTCAATCTTATGATCATTTGTTCTAGTTCTCGAGTGTCATTTTTCTTGTCTAGTTCTACTTGCAGTTTCTTGTTTTTTCTCTTTTCTTTTCTAATAACTTCTATGGCACACATTAATTCTTCTCGATAGTCAACTTCTACCTCTTCAATTTCATCTTCGACTTCTTCATATCCTTATTTGGCTTCTTTATATTCTTCTTGGGAGTGTTCTTTGTCAGAATCTTTTACTTCCATGAACATAACTCTTCCTGTCTCATTATCACTGATTTCATCTTCATCTGATGATGATATGTCTTCTTTGATGCATAATCTTTTCTTGAAATCTTTCTTTGTAGTTCTTTTTCCTTTATATGTATGTTTTCCTTTTGAGTAACCTTCATCATTTCTCTTTTTGTTATGAGGACATTTGTTAGCAAAATGACCAATACCATCACAATTAAAACAAATTGAAGGAAGCTTACCTCTATAACTACCATTGATTCCCATGTTCAGTCTTTTGACGAAGTTGGCCACTTGTTCATCATATTCTGAGACGTCATTGTTTTGTTATATTCTTCTTGTTCCTTTTTCTTTTTCTTTGATCTTTTGGATGCTTTGAAGGCTGCTTCTTTTACATATGGATTTTCCTGTTTAGTTCTCATTTGATATGTCGTGAAGATTCCATGTAGTTCGTCCATGCTTATTGATTTCAGATCCATTCTTTCTTCTAGTGTTGATATCTTAGGGTTGAATCTCAAAGGAAGATATCTTAGCACCTTTTGAGAAATTACATATTCCTCGATTTCTTCTCCCAATCCTATGATTGCATTCACTATTTCGTCAACTCTTAAGAAGTAGGCTGCAATATTCTCATCTTCCTTTATTTTTAGTTGTTCAAACTGACCTCTGTAAGTTTGAAGTTTTGCTGCTTTGACTTTTGTATATCCTTCATGAACATTTCAAATCTTGTTCCAAATCTCTTTGACGGATTTCCAATGTGCAACTTGGGTGAATATTGCGTCACTGATACCATTCAAAAGTGTATTTGTAGATTTGGAATTATTCTGACCAAGTTTCATTGCTTTTTCATTTGTTGGTAGAACTGTTGGAATTGTGTATCCATCTACAATTGATTGCCAAATTTCAAACCCATGTGCTTATATATATGTGTTTATCCTTATTCTCCCAAAAGAATACTTCAGTCCACCAAAGTGTGGTATTCCATTTTTATATGAGTTGGTACTCTCCATGATCTACCTTTCAGTGGTTAAACTAATTTTTGAAGGAACCTACTCCGATACAAATTGTTGGATTACTGAGAGTGGGGGGTGAATCAGTAATAACGTAATTATATTAATTTTTCTTCAAATAATCCAAGTGTTATATCAATGTAGAATTATTATCCATAAATGAGAAATAAGAAATGAACAATCACACACATACACAATACACTAGTGTTTTACGTGGAAACCCAAATCGGGAGAAAACTACGGAATGCTTTATCTTATATGTCTTGAAGAATTACATTAATTGGAAGCACCAACTTCCTTTGTTTTCCAGTTGCAACTGGAAGGAGGCTCCAACCCCCTAGTTTCTCAACCTACAACCTAAGAGAACCAGCAACTCCCCAATTCTTTGGCCACAATCCTCTATGTTCTCTGGCTACAACCGGAAGGTGGCTACAACTGGAAGGTAGTTACAACCACCTGTCCTTACCCCATCCAACTACCTTGAAGTATAAGTAGAATGATGGAACCACTGTCACACTATCACTGTGCGATATACCGCGGTAAACATGTAAAAATAAATATGAACCATGAATCAACCATGTATCAGCCTGTACCTCAACCTGTAATCAACCTGTACCATAAACAAGTGCATCAACCATGCACCAACCTGTACCAAACAATTTGTAATCAAGTTGTACCATAAACAAGTGCAACCAACCATGTACCAAGTATGTACCAATCATGTATCAATTACTCATCAACTATGACTCATCAATATGTACCAACATCATCAACTATGCACCTTATGTATGTGCCAAGTCATCAACTACTTGTCTCAACCAAAATCCCTCATCAATTTCATCATCCAAATATGATTTGTAACTCCATAATAGGCCTGGTGTATTTGATCAGATTCTGACAAACCTTTCTTAACTTTAACAACAAGAGACTATCATTTTCATCAAACGTTTCTTTAGTCTCACAAGACTAGTTTTGGATTAGTCAACAACCCTAACTTGAAATAATCATAACTTTGTACCTGTAATGAATAAAGATTTGAAAAGGAAATAAAATGTTCTTTAGTGTGTTTTATGCAATTCCTCCAGGTTTCACTACTTGTAACCTCTCAGAAAAGGAGTTATGGCAAAAATGACACACCTTGCTGAATTTTGGAGAGCGTTCCCCACACGGAATATTTGTTGAATTCATCTGAAACTATTACACATAATACTAAATACTATAATTTAACTATAACATTTTGTCGTGCTGAATTTGGATCTGTTATGTAGAAGTTATGACGTTTTTACCCGAAACACATGTTTTTGACTAGTTTCAGGACTAACCACAAACCCTATTTTCCAAGCAGTGTAACTCCAAAA
This sequence comes from Picea engelmannii, assembly GCA_009831015.1. NCBI lineage: Eukaryota > Viridiplantae > Streptophyta > Pinopsida > Pinales > Pinaceae > Picea > Picea engelmannii. The sequence continues at coordinate 263,298 of ML782796.1, forward strand.
ATACAACAACCCACAAGATGAATTTTTTACCATAGATACTTGGATATGTTTCCCCAATTGCATATCAATTTCATGGTTTGAATCATTCTATAAAAAAAGGTATTGCGAAAATGGTGAGATGACCTGAAAAAAAACATAGCTTAGAAAGCATCATGAAAAGAATTTATCCTTCCTTGAATTTCGGCCTTTGTTTCTTCACTTTCCTCAGAAATTAGTCTTATATATCCTTTGGTTACCTTAGACACCTATAGGTATTCAATATTCTCAAGTGTTTCTTAAATGAGAGAGCCTTGCCTCTTATTTATACTCTCCAAGTAGCTTCCTTAAAAACATCTTCTAGGTCGCTTTGCCCACTTTCCTTATTTTAGGGTTAAACCAATTCTAATTTCTCCATTAAATTTATTATTAAATTAAGTTATTTTGTATTCACTTTGAATTATAGTACACTCATCACTTCATTTTATTATTTACCTTTTAAAATCTTTTAAACCACTTTGACTACTTTGACCTTTTAGGGCTTCTAGATGACATATGAGTGTCCTCCAACTTCGTAAGGCCATAACTCTCAAACCATGAGGACTTATGTGACGTTCCGCATACCAACAGAAATGGAATGACATGTAATATCCATATAGAATAGTATTAACTGAAAATATATCAAAAATCATACCATTATCCATCAAACAATGTTGGGCCCATTACCCAAACCTGGGTTCTCCAACTTCGCATGGCCCTAACTCTCTAACCGTGAGGATTTATGTGACATTACACATACCACCGGAAATGGAATGACAAGAAATATACATATAGGATAGTTTCACTGACAAATTCACTAGCTTTCATCTCATTATTCCATAAATAAGCATGGGTTCTCTAACCATACTTCTAGGATAACTCAATCTGCAAAGCGTCTTCCAGTGAGTTATTTCAACATAAGGGGACCACTTTAGAGTTCATCCATTTCTACTTATTATAAACTATTTCAAGACAATAACGAGTCATATCTAAATCAAACAATCTTGGGTCCATTACCCAACCTTTGTGCTACAGGGATTCTTCAAGGGTTGACATCAATGACAACCAACCTTAATCAACAAAGCTATTATATGGTGGGAGGATTTAAAGTTAGCCATGGTTTAAAGGAAGAGAAAATGGAATGGACACACTTTAAGAAGTATTTTAGGAAATATTATTTCTATGAAATTTATTATGAAAGAAAAACCAAAGAATTCTATTAGTTGAAGTTACAGCAGATGTCCATGAAGGATCTAATTACCAAATTTATGAAAATGTTGAGGTTTGTACCTTATATAAAAGAAGATAAGGTAAAAGTTCATAGATTTATAAGTTTCTTACCTCAGTCATATAATTTGAAAACCCAAGGTATACAAAGACAAGAAAAATGAGAAATTCAATCAAAGAAGGAAAGGTTTCAAGAAATCATTGTTTCATAATATGTCCAAAGGACATCAAGAAAATAACTCCTCCAGGAATTCACAATAAGTACAAGAGGGAAAAAAGTATGTTAATTTCAGATTTAAGAAAAAAAATGATAATTCTAGAGAACCATTAAAATTATTGGGATGTGGTGAACCACATTTGTTGAGAAACTATCCATTCAAATTTTTTATAAACAAGACTATACCGAACATACAAGAAGCTTCAACAGTTGGAGATATTTCAAAAAGTATTCATGGAAGCAATTCAGCTTTAGATCGCAGGAAAGTAGATCATCAATCCACCATTGCGAAAATATTTGTTGGTACAATTAGAAAAAGGTACTAAAAGAAAAATAATAAAGTTCATCTCTAATAGTAAATTGGAAATAGGTGCTCATGATACTAAGGTGAATTTAAATGTATTACCTTTAGGGTCATATGACATGCTTATAGATATGGACTAGTTAGAGAAGAATAAAGTTATATTAGATTGTTATGAAATATCATTTACTTACAGAGATGAAAATGGAGTAACAAGGACGATTCAAGGAATTAGTAAACTCGTCTCTTTAAAGAAAATATTAACATCACAATTAAATAAGTGCACTACTAAATGTTGTAGAATATATGTTATTCAAGTGACAAATCTGCTAACTGAAGAAAGAAAACCAAAATTATAGTATTTTATTGTCCTTCAAGGATTTGAGGATGTATTTGTTTAAGAAATACCCCAGTTACCTGCGAAAAGAGACAAACACTTTTCTATCAATTTATTACCTGGATCTGCACTAGTATCCAAGGCACCCTACAGAATGAGTATCCATGAATTGACTGAGTTAAAAATCCAGCTACATGAATTATTGGATAAATAATACATTAGACCAAGAGTTTCGCCTTTTGGAGCACCGATATGATTTGTCAAAAATAAATATGGAAATCTATGATTGTGCATTCATTATGGTCAATTGAATAAAATGACGATTAAAAATAAATATCCATTACCAAGGATTAATGATCAATTTAAACAAGTTGGAGAACAAAAAATATTTTCTAAATTGGATTTAAGATTTGGTTATCACCAAATAAAGATAAAGGGTGAAGATATCAGTAAAACAACTTTTAGAACATGTTATAAACATTATGAGTTTGTGGTAATTCCTTTTGGACTTGCTAATGCACCGATGACTTTTATGTGTCTAATAAATAGTATATTAATCCAATACTTAGATAAATTTGTTTTGATATTTATTGATGATACACTAATTTATTTAAAGTCTGGAGAAGAACAAGAGAAACATTTGAAATTAGTATTACAAAACCTAAGGGAGAATAAGTTATATGCTATGTTTGTCAAATGTGACTTTTATCAAAGGAAAATACAATATTTGGGGCATGTAATATCAAAAGATGGAATTGCAGTGGATCCTGAAAAGATTAAAGCTATTATAGAATGGCCTAGGCCTAAGAATGTAGTATATATATGATCATTCATGGGAATTACAGGTTATTAGCGATGGTTTATCAAAGGAATTTCCAAAATATTCTACCCGAATACCTCCTTGCTGAAAAAGGGAGTGAAATTTATTTGTTCTAAAAAATGTCAAGACGGTTTCGATAGATCGAATGTCTTACTAACCACTGCATTGATCTTTAAAAGGGTTAATCCTTACAAATATTTTATATTTTTTGTATATGCAAGCGAGGAAGTATTAGGAGGAGTATTTTTGCAAGAAGGACATGTAATTTGTTATGAATCTAAAAAATTGAAGGAAGATGAAAGAAATTAGGTAACTCGTCACATTGAATTAGCGGTTGTAATTCATGCACTAAAAATGTGGCAACATTACTTAATGGGAATAAAATTCTTATTATCAACAATTAACAGTGGTGTAAAACATATGTTTAGTCAACAAGATCTCAATGCATGACAAGAAAGGTGGTTATCCTTTTTAAGAGAGTTTGATTTTGAAGTTCGACATATCAAAAGGAAGGAGAACAAACTCGCATATGCACTTAGTCAAAGAACTATTGCAATATATGGAATTATCATTAGTAAAACGTAAAGTGATATTGAGGACAAAATTAAATTTGCAAGCATAAATGATGTGGAATACATCAAAACAACAAAAAGGTTGTTGAAATATGAAGGAAATTTGAATAGGACATATTACAGCATTGATAAAAATGGAATATTAAGGCTCAAAAACATAATATATATTCTTAATTCTATTGAATTAAATTTGGTATATTTAATGAGTTGCATAAAAATCCCTATTCTGATCATCCATGGTATCATAAAATGATAGCATCCTTGAGGAAACAATTTTATTGGCCTAATATGAAATGTGAAACAAGTGACTATTTGTCTAAATGTTTAGATTATTAATGGGTGAAAGTTGAACATCAACATCCAATAGGTTTATTACAACCTTTACCTATTCTAGAATGGAAATGATAAATCATTTCTATTGATTTCATTAAAGGTTTTCCTAAAACTCAAAGACAACATGATTATATTATGATAGTAGTGGAAAAATTGAGTAAGTATACTCATTTAATACATGTTAAATCTGCCTATAAATCTATTAATATCACATAAATATTTATGAAAAATATGTTTAGATTATATGGAATTCCTAAAATGGTGATTTCAGATAGAGATGTCAAGTTTATATCAAATTTTTGGAAGACATTGTCTGCAGGCCTGGAAACTAATTTGAATTTAAGTACAAGCTACCATCCAAAAACTGATGGAAAAACATAACATACCAACCAAATTATTGAAGATATCTTATGCATGTACATAAGATAAAAAGGCACTAAGTGGGAAGAGTACCTACACTTAGTTGATTTTGCCTACAATAACGGTTATCAAGGATTGGAAAAAATCAGCCCCTTCAAAGTTTTATACGACATAAAATGTAAGACTTCGGTCAGTTAGGATAATCTGATTAACCAAATAATGATTAGACTAGAAATACTCTAGGAAATGGAACAAATAGTCAAAAGGGTGCAATAGAACTTAAAATATGCGTAGGATCAACAGATAAGTTATGCAAATCATAAAAGATGACATAAATAATTTTATGTTGGAGAACACATATATCTTAAAGCTAAAGAAAAAAGGAGTTCATTAAAATTAGGAATTTTTTCCAAGTTGGCATCAATATTTTGTGGACCATTTGAGGTACTAGCTCGAATTGGACCGGTGACATACCGACTAACACTCCCTTCTTATTTAAAAATTCATAATGTTTTTCATGTTTCATTATTAAAAAGGTAAATTCATGATCCTCCTCACATTATTTATTGGAACATGGTGTAGGTGGAACCAAAAGATGAGTTTTGTTAGCCTATGGCTTACCTGAATATTTTGTGAATCATTTGGAAATTGATTCACAAATATTCTCACACCCAACAATCCAAAAATTACTGAGGTCAGATTCACTCCAATGGCAGTCAACAAAATCAAGATCGCGCAACAGAAGTGAGAAGAGTCTCTTTTCATTCAACAATCCGCTCAAAATGTGCAATTGATATGTGGATTTATCTCCTACGTGGATCAAATCTCCGAAGTCAACGATTTATGTTTTCAATAGACTCATTGAATCTTCACAAATTTACTCCTAGAATTTTTCAAGATCCATCACGTATTGTGCTCTCAAAGATTTAAAAAGGTATAAGTGCTTACTTAGGAAGGCATCCATGTGAAAATTGATGAAGTAGTTTTTGCATTCATAAATCATGCCATGCATAAGACAAAACTCTACAAAAATTTTAATGGCATATTATACTTTTAAGTCATATTTTGTTACTTTTGTGTAAAAGTAATAAATCCAATTGAAAAGTGATAAACTTGTATTTGGGAATTTATATGGTTTATTCCATTAAAAAGACAGTGGGGTATACAAGTAAAGTAGAACCTATCTTTTTTTTCGAAAGAAAATCAAAGCAAGAACATATTTATGCTATCTTTTAAGACATTTTGGGCCGTTTATATAAGGGAGGAGAGGAGATCTAAGGATTGATGTATTAATGTCTTTTTAAAAGGAGGCATATGAGCACTGAATTTTTAAAAGCAGGACTGTTGTGAATGTAAAGTCTCATTAAAAGAATTTTTAAGGAGAAAGTAGGTTGAAGACTTCTCAATGTAATTGGACACATTTTTTGTGTTCACATGAAGGATATCCTATAATGAAATCAACATTTTTTCGCTTCTTGTCCTAGACCACCCTGAAATTGAATAAGGGGGTCTAAGGATATTTTTCCTTGTGTGTGATTGTGCATATTTCCTTTTGATATTGATGTTGTCTAGTGTGACACGAATTTAATAATAACAAACAAAATCAAGCACAAATTTGTTATGTGCTCATAAAAGGGTAAATGACACAATTGGAAATTAAAAGCATGTAAAGAGAAAAAATTTCAACTAGTCTTTTTTAGCATATACATTGAAGCATGAATAATCAAGCAACAACGAATTTATCAAATTGGAAATCACATCAACATTGGACACATCAAGCTCATAATCAAAGGAGAACTAGACTCAAAATCATCGACAACACATTCAAATTTGAAGAGTAATTTAACTTCAGAATCTTGATTCATTGTAACCTGCAAATAGTCCTTTTGTAAGTTTACTTGTCTTTTTGAAATCAAGTTGAGTTGAATTGAAATTTTCATAAGGTGCATTCTCTGTTGAGCCTGACACCCACAACTTGATTGTATCATTCTATTCCTGAGTCATTGTAATTTTGAGTCTAAATTTATTAGGTTGAGTGGTTGAAACTAAAATCATTGTAAACATCAAGTTTTCAGGTTCATTTTCAATAATATATGACACCCTCAACTTCTTGGAAGAAAGAAAGAAGAGTACAAGCGAGCATGAAACAAAATCAAGCGAATGTGAAGTTCAAGCAAGTGATTCAAATGACCGAGTTGCAGATAAGCCTTCTTCTGTTGAGTCAAATTGTAATCAGGATCTACATGTACAAGAATACCTCATTTATTGTTTTTGAAATGGATCGAAATCTAGAATTATTAGAGTTATTGAACACTCTAATAAACACCACTGAAGACAAAGAAATGATATTGAACAAAGTAACTCTTCAATCAATGTTAACTTGTTTGCAAGTGACGCAAGCTAAATTTGGACTTCTTCAATCTCTATCCCAACTATTGAATGATGAAATTAGGGATCTGAAAAATCAACAACAAGTGAAGTGTTCTGAACTAGTTCTTGTTCAACACAACCCTCTCTATGATGATGAATATGATGATGATGATGTTTTTGATAAGCATTCAGTGAAGGAACAACACAGTGATACAAATTTAGAATCAATTTCAGACGAAGTTGAATCTATTCATGAACCTAAATTTCAAGAGTTTTCTTTTGAGTTCAGTGAAGAAAACCTTTCAATGATGAAACAATATGCAGTAAATCCACTTCCATAGATTTCAAAGAAATAGGTTCAAAATACTTTTTCCAATCCCATCATCATACCTTGGGAAGAAATCATTTACAACAAGAATACAACGAGACTAAGATATGACAAGGAAGTTACCTTTCATATTCCTGATTATTCCAGACCAATCAAGTTCCATAGTGTTGGATTCATTCAAGAGGCTTCAACTTCACCTGTTCAAGTTCAACATCATAATGATAAGTGAAAACATTTTAATCGAGTTGGTCACATGGAGAATCAGTGTTTTGATCTCCATCCTTGCCAACATTGTGGCAAGCATAACCATTATTCAGACAAATGTTCAACATTGAAGAAATCTACAAGATTCAAGATTCACTATGAGTGGATTGACCCTTGGTAGTGGTCATCAACAACCAATATATTATATAAGTCTTACCGAAGAGTTCAATCTCGAGTAAAGACCAATCTTTGTAGCACATAACTTTTTTGTACCTCACATAAGTGGTCCCCTTATGATGTAGCTTTTGAGCATGGACCTCATGCAATGAGATAACATGTGGTTTTTTCTGCATGCCCACTTTGTATTGTACTCAAATGGAACAAATATGGTACTCTCTTGAGCATCAAAGGAGGGAATACGGTGATGAAACTCTCATGCACCTTAAGGGGGGTAGTGAAAAATTCTAATGATGATGGTTCATGAAACCACTTGTGGTCTCTCATTTAATATGAAAAAGGGGGGAATTGATCCAGGTGGATATCGGTGGCCACCCACCTTTTTCAACTGGCTCAAAACAAGTTTTTTGCAAATTTGGCAATTTACTATCTTTAACAGTTTTTAACTTCCGGGGCCATTTTGAGGGCCCAAATGAAGGTTTTTCAAGATCTAGGTTCTAAATGATATTTGAAAGCATGATTGAGCCCCCAAAATGAATATACTCAATGATACCTTTCCAACGAGCTATCATACGCCTAAAACGAAGATCGTATGCAAAAGTTACGACCCTGGGAAGTTGATGTACTAACTTACCTAAACGGAGTCCACATGACTTTTGGCATTTCATCTCCTAGGGTTAGGTTTTTGGATGTCTAGGGTTTTTGGCATTCCTTCTTATTATTAAAATTCCTTCAAAGCCTCATTGTAATCATCTTCTTGCGAATGCGAGTAGCCGTCACATCTCTTCTCAGAGATAAGCTGTCACCATTCTAGCGAGTCTTTCACTCTGTATTTTTACAGTCTCTGTACATTTCCTTCATTAATAGAAATCATGTATTATTGTATATCTGTGTTTATGGTTGCATCTATGATACATTTCTATTATATTATTGAATATCTGTGATATCTCTATGCATTTCTTTATTATATCTTCGATCTCATTTCATGCCGAGAATAATTTGGATCAGTGATATCAGAGCAGACTATTATTGATCATTTTTTCAGTGCATGTCCCCGACGAGGTCCGAGTATAGAAAGTTGGGTCTCGAGCTTGTCTCTCTTGAATACAATCTCTCTCACACACCCAAGAAACCATCAATGGAGGAAGAAAATAAAAATGACAGAGAAGACGATCATATCATTATGTTGCTTGAGCAATCTCTCACACGGCAGAGGGGCTAAATGATGGAGAATTTTTCCCACATCCTTCAATGCCTGTTGATACCAACAGGAATATCTTCATCAAGTGGCCACTTTGGAAGCACCTCTCCTTTCAATTTACAAGTTAATTTTGATATTCCTGTATTTGAAGGAAAGATAGATGCAAAAGCCTTAGAAAAATGGTTAACTCTACTAGAAGGTTATTTCTCTGTCCACAATTTTTCCAACAAATAAAAGATCACCTTTGCACTCCTTAAAGCTCTCCCTCATGTCAAACATTGGTGGGAAACTTACTGGGAGCAAAGTTCCACAGAGAAGTCTGGAATGTATGGGGCCGAGCCCACTTGGGATTTTTTTGTGGATGTAGTAAAGGAACAATATTATCTTGTTGGCAACTATGAGGACGAGTATATGAGATGGACCACACTGTGGAAAGAGAGGGGCCAACCAGTTCCAGAGTTCACCAATATATTCCATACCTTGGGCACCAAGCTGCGTATCAAAGACTCCGAACAACATTTGGTTATGAAATACCATGGGGCTCTACACAAATACATCCAAACTGAAATGGATTTTCTGAACATCTCATCACTCGGTGCTTCTTATCAATATGTTGTTAAAATCGAGCAGAAATTTAAGCACCGAAATAAACGGGAGTTTGGGTCTGCAAATCCGCAACAACTAAAGTATGGAAAAGACGGCCCTAGCAAACAATCTCCCGAAAACCATTCCAAGCCACATGAAAAGAAGTGTCACAGGAAGATAAAGAAGGACACCGGAAAATGGTGCGAGCTCCACAAAATCCCCTGGCACAACACTGATGAATGTCTCTCAAAACAGTCATTGGTGGTCGAGATCAAAGATAAGGAGCCAAACCCTGATTCATAATTTGATTATGAAAATACTGGTAAATGATAGATCATTGACGCAGACCCCACTGCTATTGTCGCGACCACAATAATTCAACCAGAAGAAATAATAGATCCTGAAGAGGGGGAGAAACTTTTTCATTCACAGATGTGGGTGAAGGGGATGCCACTACATTTTATTGTTGATAGAGGAAGCCAGGAGAACCTCATCTCAGCAGAGGTCGTCAAACAGTTGGGACTGTCGACAACACCACACCCACAACCATATAACATCGGGTGGCTTCGCCAAGGTCGATATCTTCATCTCATCCAGTAATGTTCATTGTCATACGACATCCAGCCCTTCAAGGATGAGGTATTATGTGATGTTTCCCCACTAGATGTCTGTGATGTTCTCTTTGGCCAACCATATATGTGGAAGCACCATGTTGTTTATGAGTCTTGACCCCACAGTGTCATTGTTTCTCTGGGGAGTCATCTCTACAGAATACTAGAGGTAGTTTCGACTACTATTCCACCTAAAAAGTGTTACAAGGTAGTATCTCATACTACAAAATTTAGCTTCTTCACAATCTATTCAAAAGAAGAACAAAAGGACACTGCAACCACTATAGCTTCACCCCAACCACCTTCTATCCAACAAAATCAGGTCGAAAAGGTTGCAGCAAAGCGTAAATATTCCTTCTGCACACCGTCCTCTCATGTAGCCTGACTTGTTGAACAGTCTCAGCCTCAACAAGTTTGTGATAGACTTCCACAAACTGAGCAGCGCAACGTATCTAGCAAGGCAAGCAACTCACCAAGATGTAGATTCAGCAAACGCTCCCCCAGGAACTCAATTCAATGGAGACCATTACTTCCTAAGTAGGGAGGATTGATCTAGGTGGATCTCAGTGGCCACCCACCTTTTTCGACAAGCTCAAAACAATTTTCTGGCAAATTTGGCAATTTACTATTTGTAGCAGTTTTTAACCTCTGGGGTGATTTTGAGGGCCCAAATGAAGGTTTTTTGAGATAGAGGTTCTCAACAATATTCGAAAGCATGATTGAGCCCCCAAAATGAATCTCCTCGATGATATCGTTCCAACGAACTATCATATGCCTAAAACGGAGATCGTATGTAAAAGTTACGACCCGGGGAAGTTGATGTACTAACTTACCCAAACAGGGCCCACATGACTTTTGATTCTTCATCTCCTAGGGTTAGGTTTTTGGATGTCTAGGGTTTTTTTCATTCCTTCTTATTATAGAAAGGCCTTCAGAGCCTCATTGTAATCATCTTATTGCGAATGCGAGTAGCCGTCACATCTCTTCTCAGAGATAAGTTGCCATCATTATAGTGATTCTTTCACTCTGTATTTTTATAGTCTCTGTACATTTCTTTCATTAATAGAAATTGTGTATTACTGTATATATATGTTTATGGTTGCATCTCTGATACATTTTTGTTATATTATTTAATATCTGCGATATCTCTGTGCATTTCTTTATTATATCTCCGATCTCATTTTGTGCCAAAAATAATCCGGATCAGGAATTGATGATGGAATTAAAGATGGTTGTCAGATAGAAAGTTTCGACAACAAAAAACATCAAGTATGCCAGATGGGCATGAAATTTGCCAAATGGGCAATTGTGGATTGTAGATGACAGAATTCAGCATAATTATGGTTCCATAAATTTAAGTTGAATCATACATAATTTGGATGTTAATTTTGATTTTGAGAGCAATGATGTGGATGTTTGGTTCACATAGATGGTCATTTGGCCTAGCAGAGGACAAGAGGATCCTTCTACATTTTATCTTGGCATTTGATTGAGTTGTCAGGCATTTTCAGGGATGTGTCAGACTAGAAGTTGATTCACTTATCTCGGTTCTCTATCATAAGATTGGAGTTTACATTAAGTGAACAAATTGCATGCAGCCTAGCTCACATGATTACATAGTGAGATTTTCTAGAGATGGCAGACTTTGGAAGGATTATGATTCAATGAATTGCAATCGAATCATACACATGATACATTGGGATGTTGTTGGACACCTAAAAGTGTCAAGATTGGTTAGTGTTCATCCAAAAACCATCAAATACATGGTATCAATTGGTCAGTTGTTATCCCAAACCACAGATTCAAAGAGCACTTTCAGTGATACACTGATAGTAGAGTGGTGATACTACATGTTCATCAATTAGTAGAAGACATCGGATTCTTCTAGCTAAAATACTTGGCAAACTGATCAAATTGTCAAGTAATTAGGGAATGTTCGTATATTGCAAATTTTCACTTTCATATCTCAGCTCTATTCCAGTTCATTTCAGATGAACCATTCAACATCCATATTGGTGATTTTCTAGGCAGTTCTTCATTGAGGCTCAACACCATATTTTTAGTATGAAGACTTGGAATTGATACCAGTCTATGCTTTATTGATGGTATTATTGATTGGACTTGTGATTGAGGGGGGGATTGTTAGCCTATGGCTTACCTTAACCAATCACTAAGTATAAATTGTCACATATATTTGTATTATTCATTTAGGATATTAGTAATATATCCTCAAGTGATGACTAATGATTTAGCTAAGATTGCCTAGCGTAGTCATCATGCATGATTTTAGGATCTAGAGCAACTCTCTCTATGAGGTGGAATCACCCATTATATTATAAACATGTACCATTGGTGTGAATACAAGAGTGTTGGCTAGTGAGCCTTTTCCGCCATGTTGTTGTTGTTGTTTATGTTTTATCAAGTTCCAAGAGGAACCTCTATGCATTATAGACATGAAAGAAACAATAATCCGGAACAGAGTCATCGTTCACGTAAAAGTGCAATGGAAGCACCTTAGTCTTGAGGAGGCTACTTGGGAGTTGGAAGTTGAAATGATGAAAACAAATCCAACTCTGTTCCAAGTGATGACTGGAAGAAAGAACTAACACCGAGGACAATGTTAATCTTAAGGGAGAGAGCATGTACTGTCATGAAGTATTAAACATTTATTAAATAATTTTTATTTATGGAAATTTGTATTTGAATTTATTAAGATATTTGACTACTAGTATTTGAACTATTATGCAAGATTATGACTTGCCAACTATCCTTCTTGGGTAGACAGATGTAATAGACAACATCTTTTTAATAATAAGTGCAGGAAAAATATGGAACAACTAGGTTAGAAATACATGACTATGACACCATGACTTGTAAACATGATGGAGCTAACTCAGAGTCTGATTATACAAGTGTTAGAAGTAGATTTATGTCACTCACAACCCCTAAAAATCAAGGATTTCTAAAGATGTGAATTTCCAAGGAGGGAAATTAATTTCAATGAAAATTTCTAGGCACAAAGAGGATAAGTATAACATATGTGGGAGAAAGGATGTTGCTTAGTATGTTGGGGAAAATATTATTTTTTGTGTGAGCACATGTGTGTGTTAGGAAAATAATTTCTGAAATGTACATAGGTACATTAGATCAGGAGTGGAGCTCAATTTGCCCTTATGGAATCATAGTCAAGATTATGGGTGATCAATGCAAGTAACTTGTTTTTTCTGCATCTACGTTTGAGTGGAATGTGGTTGTTCCATTTGTTTCTGGATTTTTGTATAGATATGTATAATCCATAGTTTCCATTTTACACAAGCATCTTTTGTTTAAGAATTCCTTGTTAAATTGTAGATATTGGTTATACATGATTGTGATTGTTTAAAGTTAAACGGGTATGATTATATTATGTTGAATTCTAAAATTTACCATGCCATAGTACTATAGTTCTTGTTATTATATAGTTATAGTATAATACGGTAATTTTTAGGAAATAAGATTTGAAATGAATTAAGATTTGTTTCTCAGACATATATAAATCTACATTACAAAAATAGTAGAAATAAAAACGAAAGGAAATGAATGAAATTAGACTGAAATACTTCATTTTACATTATTGGGAACGTGTTTTAATGATATGGTAGATAATATACAATTAAAATAAATAGTAGAGCAAAGTTCAAATTATAATGGAGCTCGAAATCATGACTTGAAGCAAAACTGTTCAGAACTCAACAATACATGAATCCATGGAAATATCCTTGTTTTCTTTTGATTACACTTCAAAATTTGTATAGAGACAATACAAATTTCTTACATAAATATATACATATATTAATGTATACATAAACATTGATCTAAAAGTATAAAGAAGAGAATCTATAACCCCAATTAATGAAGTAATTCTCAAAATTGAAGATGTCTCCGAGGTGTAGGACAGTCTGTGACGTAGTGTGTTGTTAAGCCACTCTGTGTTGAAAAGTCACCGATTCGAAACCTGCGGGAACAAAAAATCCAACCATGTTAAGGGTTGGTGTGGCTCAGGCTGGCTGCGATCCTTGAGTGATTTTGACGGCTTAGATGCCCCTGAGTCACGGTTTCTCAAGCCAAAGGTTAATCCTGATGCCAAAAAGGTCCGGACCAATTAACAAACAAAAAAAAAAACATAAACTTTACAAGAGATATGCATGTATATTCTTGAGTTGGAACCCGAGTACCTTGGTTGGTGCAGAAAAATTCCTCCATAATTTTTAATCTATAGACAATGAAACACCAATGCTGAGTATAGCATTATTTTGAATATAGAATTAAGGAAAGTTTTATTTTTTTTTTATGAAAGGGGCCAGATTACCACTCTGTCTTAAACTTATTTAGACCTATGGAGCCATATTACGGAAATCGCCTCCCTGTAGAGGAAACATTTTAACCATCAGGGTTACCTCAGAGAGAAGAAATAAAAGGGTCACATCAACTTATAGAATTAAACAAGAAAAGTACTTTACCTGTGTCGGCTCCTCGTTCGGTTTTCTGGAACTCTTTAGGGAGTTGGTAAAAGTCATTTGTCCAATAGATCCAAAATCGCCTGATGTATTCCCTCGCAATTTCAACATGGATCCATCATTAAAAACATGCCAACAGATCGTGAAATGTAGTAACAAATTGAATATTACTAAAGAGTTGAATTGCAAATAAATTTGGTAATTACTTTTCTGCGATTCTCTTTGAACGTGAAGAGCAGATTGTCAGTGTATTAATAAATATCATTTCAAATAATTTCACAATTAGAATCTTAACCAAGAATACCGAATGAGGACTAAACGAAACAAATTATTTGCAAAACCAAGAATGAATCACATACATCCGAGAGACCTCGGCTTAGAATCTACTCTGACTCTCTAAGGGGTTCGAGTGGGAAAACATATTCCAAATCTGGGTTGAGAAAACCCTTAGAATTTATCCAAATCAAAATATTGTGATGGTAAGTCTCACAATTAAAATGATTCTTTCCATATAAGAAAATGATACCTAGAGTATAGCATTTCTTTTTCTTTATAGTAACAATCATCAGTCAAATAAAAATAGTTCACAGACGGTTTAAAAAATCTCATAGCTAGAACAGGGAAGCGACGCTATACGCTAGCGTATTTTTTATAAATGAATCCCATTCTTCATGAAACTCCATTTGTAAACTAATTATGTCAAGAAAATTCGATAGAATTCCACAATGGGACCTTGATAACTAGAGATAACAAAATAATTCTCTTTATAGGTTGTAAGGGCCCCTCCTTTACGACTAAGAAAGTGAACCATAAAAGGTTAAAAAAAAATTGCATTAGGAAATTAACGTACACAATATAAATCATATCAACCCAAAATCAACGACATCATTAAAAAAAGCATTACCAACTACTCATCACTGAAATCAATAACGACGCATTCAACACATCAACAAAAAGACTAGCGACACATAAACACAAATAGCATAGCCTCTTAGCACATCACAATCATCTTGAAATAATTTATAAACAATGATCAACGAGATAATGAATATGAAAATGACTATCCACTCAACCTACCCTGCAAAGTTAGGACCTCCAAGACACATAAACAACGCTCAAGCCTAGGATACAATTGATTTTGACCATTTAAGGTCTCAGGGCTCGAGACTATTCTAGGAACAAGGAGGTGTCTACATCCCACTAACAATCAAGTCCAACATCAACTAGATCAATCAATCAATCATAATCATCAATTAATCATGGCACAAGGGTAATCATCATCTTTATCAATCATACATCAACATTTAACTCATGGCGCACATGATATCAAATTCTAACAATCATTCATCAACTTTAAATATTTGTTGCGCGCGAGATTAAACAAATTCTAGAACAATCACATGTCAACTTAATTAATGGCGAAGATAAAAATAGTTACTAAATCAGTCATATATCAACATAATTTCATGACACAAGATTAATTAGAAATTTATTCATGACGCAAGAGTGATTAACATTAAATTCAAAGGTGTAAGAGAATGTAAATACTTCATCAATCATACAATGAGAAAGGTTGAGGCGCAAGTGTAATCAACTTTATTTTATTTTCAAGACACCCAAGAAGACATCTAATTTACTTCAAGGTGCACAAATGATCAATCATTGAATTCAACAATAATCAACATTATTTTCAAGGTATGCGCATGATCTAATTACCATATTAAACATAATTCAACATCATTCAATTCGTGCAATTAATATAATCATCAAGGAAATCATACAACAACATCGTGACATTGCACGTTATTAATCTAAGGTGTAAACATTTACATATCATCTTTAGTCCATAGCGCAAGCAATCTAATCAGCTATTTCACCAGCAAAATCCAAGGCGCAAGGGAATTCAATATTAAACCGACCATAAGTCAGCATATCTAAGTGGAAAAATAGAATTAAAGTATTAAAACGATCATTCATGAACATATCTAACTGGCACGAGGGAAATCAATCGCTCAATCATATTTTCATTAACAATTTCCAAGGCACAAGGGAATCTATTTCAATTGGTTTTCCAAATCCTTGAACATGAAGGTTAATGTCTTCAAATAGCATGCCAATGAATCCACATGGTTATCATTTGTTATCCCACTTGTCTCTTTTTAGGGGTTCTCAAGGTGCAATTTAGGCTCTCAAATTGATCAAGATAAACCCTTAGTTCTCTACAAGAATTCATGTAAGACTTCCACAAGTAATGAGGTGTTGGTTAGAAGTATCACATTCATGTTGGTCATAATTTCAACGTAAATGAGATGGATCCCAGAATATAAACTCACTACATTATTGCACCATTCAATAAGAGTAATGGACTTTAAAATAAAAACACTAAATGTGTGTCTAGATAACTCCAATACAAGCTACACAAGTTTAAAGAGGATTAAGTAATGGTGTACCCGAGAAATGAAATAAAAAGTAAGATATAAGGAAAATATATCAGAATTAAATAATCTAAACTGTAGTTCCTGAACAAATACACGCGCTATTAAAATGATATGGAGGTGGACTCCTTAGCCATGTCATCTAAGCCCAAGTAAGGATGTATCACAAGGTAAATACAACTCGTAAGAATGAAAAAAAATTGTTGAACGATGCAATGACACGCAGGGTATACCATTTCCAGTAAACACGCAACACAACTCTCTGTGAATATATCCCGTCCACATCAATTACAGTAGAGATAAAAGGGTTAAAATCGCTAGGTAAAATCCCACGGTAAAAAGGAAAACCAATGAATGAAATGCTGGAAATCTCCTAGAAAATTGTTAAGCACTAAAAGACAAGTAAATACGCATAGAAAAAGACAAGTGAATTTTGAGTATTGTGTGGAAAAAGATCATGAAAATCGCTGGCAAAAGATCATGAATTTTGCTGGGCAAAGGATCACGACTTCTACTGGAAATTTCTCACGAAATTCTCAAGGAAAATGATCACGAAAATCGTTGGCAAAAGGTCATGAATTTCGCTGGCGATTTCTCTCGAAATTCGTTGGGAAATGATCACGAATTCACTGGGCATTTGATCAATAAAAATGTTGAGGTAAATAAGGTAAACACATAGCGCTCCCTTCTAAAAAACCCTGTATCTTTAATAATAAAATTTACAGAGGAAAAAAAAAGGGTGAATGCAAAATATCGCAGATATTGTGTCCTTCCCCGAAAACGCAGAGAATTGTTTAACTTTGCTGGGAAAGGGAATTAAGGCAAAAAAATGCAGAGAATAATGTATGAATTCGCTGGGAAAGAAGGTAGACTCAGAGCTTGGGCTCTTTACAAAAACACACAAATTTTTTTGATGCTAAGATGCCGGGAAAAGGAGTGAAGTCATAGAGGTGAATCAAGAGGAAAGTGCCAAGGTTTACTTGCAAAAACGCAGAGGTATTAGGTAAAACATAGAGCGTTGAGTTGGTGTGCCATGATGGGTCTGCCAATTAGATCCAAAATAATAGGAAAAAGGGGGAAAAGTAATTAAGATAGCAAAAATCAAATTCACAAAACTTCAGTCACTCCCAACCATAAAATAGAGGATTTCCTTGCTGCTAAAAAACATTTAAGGTTCAATGTTCAACAAATAGAAAACCATATTTCACCACTTCCCGTTTTTAATTAAGATTTGAATGCACAGTATATACAACAGTTTCAGTTACAATCCGGGATAAGAATTTGTAGCCATACATTAACTAGCTAAACTTGACATCAATTAATTCAGCCTCAACAATAAACTACATCTATAGACAATCCAACTTATTACATTCAAGCTTAAATAACAAATATCGTAACAGCAAATGATGAAGACGACTTGGAGACAATTTTTGCATCTGGCATCCCTCCTTCCTTCTCTCACTCTCTAATCATTGAGACTTCATCGATACCTCTCAACCAACCGCAAAGGGACCATACACAACCACCACCAAAATACTCTAGCTCTCAATTCACCTCGCAAGGTAGAGCTACCACTCTCTCACTCGAGCTGGGTATCCCAAATCTCACAAGTTAAACCTAGTCAAAATTTATGTATTATAACCTTACTCATACCAATCATGATCTATTTCTCCTCTCAGCCCTTTCTTTTATAAAAAATTTCCTTCTAACCACTTGAAATTTTCACATTAAATTCATTTTTTTTTTTAATTAATTAGGAATTACTCCTCCCCCATACACTTGTCACCTGTTCCCTTAGTTTCACCAATAAATCCACAATTTAATTTAATTAAATGTCAATTTCCCTCACCCATCCTAAAAACGCTCTTAAAACCCCCCCTAGTTGTCATTTTATTCTCTTTATTTCCCTTTTAATGATTGACTCCCTTCTAAAACTGAGTTGTTTTTAATTTAGGAAAGTTATTTAGTTAGACTAGACTAGATACCTTTCTATGCTTACATTTCTTTATGCTTTATTCCTTTCTCTCTTTGAATTCTAATTTAGTATTTACTTGCACAAGTGAATTAATCGCTCCTTAGGGTTTATTTTTATTTTCATTGATTCTTAATTTGATTTATTTCATCCCCTCGTCATTTAATTTTAAAATTTAGTTTTTTATTCTTCTCACTCACTTAGACTTAGGCTTAGTTAAATATTTATTTGCAAACACCTAGACCCTTAGGGATTATGCTTAATAAGTTCATTCTTTAGTTCATTAATTAATCAATTAATTAATTCGGGAGGTTCTCAAGGTTTTAAGGTTTAACATTCACTCAAGTTTTCTAGGCCACCTAGATTCATTGACTCAGTTTTTTTATACCGCGACGTTCCCTTCAAGATGCATTTTCTGTTCCAAGGGTGCCACTCTCCTTTGATGCAAATTTTAATTATGCGGCGTGCCCTTCAAGATGCACTACATGCTCCAAGGGTGTAACTCACCTTTGACTGGTTTTGGTAGTTTTTCAATGCTTGGAGTAAAAATTCCATTCAGACAACCTTGTGAGAGACTAAGGGCCTTTAAAGAATAAGGACCCTCCATTATTTCACACCCCTTAGAATCTTAGTGAGTAACTGTGACAAGCTTCCCTCACGACATCGTGGGTCTCTTGAACTAGGTAATCATTAACCTACAATTTGAGCCACACCGAGAGTGCTAGTAGGATGTGACAAGGATACTTCCACACCTCTCCCTAAATATTTAGTTGTTGTGCATGGCCAATTTACTCCTTATGTGAGTCTGATTAGCAATCAATCATTAGCATGCATCCATCAACGAAACAATGTAAATAATCCATAAACAACATCACAATATACCCAATCATATGTCACATATGCATAAATAAAAATAACCAAACCAATACAGTACACTCCCTGACTCGATCCAGACTCCAAGGAGGTCCATTGATGTCAGTGGCATCCTCAATCTTTCAATTGTCCACCACACTCAAGGGAAACTCATCAATATAATCTGTCAATACAAAAATATCAAATAAAATATCATCATAATCCATCAACATCATCACAAGAATCCATAAGCGAGCAGACATCCATATATTGAAACTGGATCAGTTGCACGCAAGTGTCCTCAAAGAATAAGTCAATAACATGTGCTCCCAAGAGAGGGATGTTAAATAAACCCCCCCCTGTTTTAAACGTTGTCCCAAAGTTTCACAGTATATGAATGCAGTAAATGAGCAGCTGACAAGATCTAAATGTACAACTATCAAACAAAAAGTGAAACTGTTGGTGCATATCATATGAATCCTCCCAGGTAGCCGAGTGTGGACTCTAATTGTCCCACTGGACCTTGACCTGATCAACTGCTCGATGTCATTGATGTCGAATGCGGATTGGCTTGAGGGAATCCTCATCCGACACCTGCAAGGAACTCAATTCAATCACATGTGTAGGATCACTAACATAATGTCTCAAAATAGATAGATAAAAAACATCATGCATACGTCTCAAAGAATCAAGAAAGGTTAGTCCATAGGCCATAGGCCCTTTCTTTTCCACAGCTTTGAAAGGTGCCACAAACCTAGGAGAGAGTTTAACACCCTTTCCAAACTTGATCTAAATCTTGTCCAGTTTCACCCGCAAGAAGACTCGATCAACAACTTCATAACTATGGTCAATGTGATGTGCATCAACATAACTCTTATGTTGATCTTGTGTTTCTTTAATCCTTTCTCTTATCATTTTCATTTCTTCTTCCATTTCTTGGATCTCTTTTGGTCCTAATAGGACCCTATCCTCAGGTCGATCCTAGATCAAAGGCATGTGACATCATCGCCTGTAAAGAAACTCAAGAATTTCCATCTTAATGGTTCTTTGATAGTTATTGTTGTATGCAAACTCTATCAGTGGAAAGGAATATTCTCAATGCTTATGTTAGTCCATCACGTACATACGCAACACATATTCCAAGATTTTATTCGTTCTTTCTGTATACCCATCTATCTTAGGGTGATACACTGTACTAAATTTAAGTTTGGTTCCCAAGTCCTCTTGGAAAATAATTCAAAATCACCTTGTAAACACCGATCCTCAATCAGATATGATCATTTTAGGCATGCCATGCAATCTCACAATCTCGCTGATAAAAAATCTAGCTATGTCTGGCGCCTAATACGTTGTATGTACATGGATAAAATGTGCACTCTTATAAAGAGTTTCAACTACCATGAAAATAAATTTGTGCCTCCTTGTCATCAAGTTAAATCCCACAATAAATTTCATTGAAATGATCTCCCATTTCGATTCCAGAATAACGTGTGGTTATAGTAATCGTGTTGGATGTCTATGTTCGTACTTCACTTGATGAAATTCTAGACATCTCACCACGTAGTTGACTATGTATGCCTTTTGTTAACACAAGAATTTGCAGCCAAAAGAGGCTTGCCTCTCCATAAAAAACTAAATAACCTCTACATGCATATACAGGCTTCTAACCTATCAACTCAAGGTTCTTGATTAATCTCATCATACAGAATATCATAATCATAATCCAGAGGTTAAAGGTTGGGAGAAGCCCTAGGATAAGGCACTGAAACTACCAGAGTTCTTAGAGCCTCACAGGGAGGACTCTATCCCCCATGGAGCCTATGTTAGCATAAGAATTTGCAGCCAGAAGAGGCTTGCCTCTCCATAAGAAACTAAATAACCTATACATGCATATACAAGATTCTAACCTATCAAATCAAGGTTATTGATTAGTCTCATCATACAGAAGATCACAGACATTCCATAGCACCATGGCGCCATGGAATTTTCTATATAGCATGGTCTGCCATTTTACTACCTAAAATGCTACCAAATATGTTAAGCAGTGTAATGGTGGCGCTATGAATTCCATGGGTTGTTACCAAATCCATTTTCATGTCAGATGATACCAAATCTATCAGCATTGAAAGGATGGTGCTGCAAAGTCATTCTAGAGCTACCTAATTGCACGCAGGCATACCAAGATGGCGCTACCAAAATTCTCTACCGAAATTTTGACAGAAACCAAATTCTTCAGAGTTATTTTGCAAGGACGCTTCTGTCATTTTTGAGTGACTAACTTAAAACTTCGATTATGAACAAATGAGAAGGTATTTTTGAAACCTAGAGGAGGATTTTGTTCAACACATACAAAATAACAAAAACCTCTCTTAGTTTTTCAAAATGTGTTATGGTTTGGGAGATATTAGACATAGAAGTGGCGCTACTGGATCTGCATAACTGTTTTATAGTGGCGCTACCAAATTTCCTGTAGCGGTCACGATTTTGATATTTTCCTTGTTGGGAGGTTGCCACCTGTCAAGGAGGATTTGAATGGCTTCTCAAGGATTATTTATATGTCAAGGGAAACCTGCACATAAGTTTTATCTCCATCAAAGGCCTCATGCAATGGAGTGGAAACAATTTATTAATGACTTCTAACAAATTCCTGAAAATTAGCAGTTTGTTGGATTTTTGTCTCTTTGATTGTTTCCACCTATCTCCAAGGCTTAGATTCCAATGGCGTATATGGGATTCGACCTCCTAAGTTTATTTGGATGCTATTTTCTATTTAAGGAAGGATATATCTCTTGGACAAAGAGGATTCATCAGCCAAGAGAGGCTAGAGAGAGTAGGAGCAGGCAATTTTCTTGTGTGTGTTCATTTGTAAGCCTGTGGGAATTTTATGATTGTAAGAATTATTGTTATTGGAAACTCGTGGGAGATGTAATATCAGATTGTAACTCTTGTGTTTATATTTCTTCTTATTTGAATATATTGTAGACTTGAGGATCAAAGGCTCCCAGTGATTTATGGATCCCTAAGCAGCAGAGAATCTACTATATTTTTCCCATCAGTGATTGTTTATATTCAAATATTTGTTGATTCATTACATTGAGAGGATATTTGTTTAGTGATAACTCTATCTTATGTATTTCTTCTTCATTCTTCTACCTATCAGCATATAATCTTGTTTTCTGTTGAGCATCTTTAGTGCCTTCGAAGAGTAGAATGTTTGTGACTCCATTTCCCATTGGTGTAGCCTACTAATATGCAGTTTGTTTCCCTCTCCATTTATTTCTCCATATTGTTGATCCACCTATTCAAAACCAAAATTATATTTTACATTATGATGGGTGATGAGCTTACAATTTAGCAGTCAGAGTGTGACTTTCAGCACTAACATTTTTGACACTATTATCGGGCATAGATTTGAGAAGATTGAAAAGTTCCCTGGGAAGAATGACATTGCACAGCTCCAGCTTTAGATGGTGACTAAAGTTGGACACCTTCAAGGCTGCACATTCACCATGGTGACTCCATTGTATAGAATTTGTTGGTGACTCTACTAGAATGAGACAAATTAAATGGCTATGAAGGCTATCCTGACCAGGAGGTTTTCCCCACTGAATTTCTGAGCCCTAGATGGTTATCCACATCCTGTGCCTCAAATTGATGAATGGAAAGATCTGCTACCTAGATTTTATGAAGGTGAGAATGACAACCCTGTTGAGCATGTTCATGAATTTCATGCTTTGATGCAGCAACTTGACATCCATCATGAAGATATATTGATGAAAATTTTCATGTATTCATTGGAAGGCTATGTGAGGAAATGGTATAGAACACTCCATGATTCTAGTATTTCCTCTTTGAAGGACTTTCATGATGTTTTTTATTCTCATTGCAAGCTAATTTATCCGGCTGAAAGACTTTTTGAGAATTGTTGTGAGGGGTATGCATCATATATTCAGGATTCAGCAAGTGATTCCTCTAGCAATGATGATGAAGGGGATGATTGTAGAGAGAAGGACTTGGATGATGAGGTTCATAATGATTCTCCTAAATTTCAAAAAAAAATGCATCGTTCATGTCAAAATCTAGGTCCCCAAGAGAAACATGAATATGGACAATCCATCATTTCCTTTTCTTGTTCTTTTCTCGATTCTTTAAGTTCAGAGTTATTTCATCATGAGGATAGTGTTGCAGCTTGTCACGACCAAATTCATAGCTTACCAATTGTTGATGTAATCCCTCCTGTTGTTAATGAATGAGTGTGCCATGATTTGCCAAGTTTTCATGACTATGAGGATGTTTTCAATGAACAACCAGCTGTCCGAGCTATTGTACTAATCCCCTTAGCCATTAACATCCAAATGGTCATTGATTCACCTTTGTATGATGATTATGAAGATGATTTCCATGAACAGTCTCTTGAGGACCTTATATCAGAGAAGTACTCTTCTCATCAAAGCAACAATAACTTGTTTCAACCCTCATGTCATATTTTTGTTGTTGAAAAAGAAGAAAAAATTGATAATCTAAGTTTAGAAGGTGAAAAACTAAGAAATTGGGACCATAATCCAAGCTATGGTAAATATCCCTCACAATCATAAGATAAGACAGAAGAATGTAGTTTCCTAAGCACTTATAATTGTGATGAACTGCCCTATCAACCCCCTATTCCTCTTGAAGACACAAGCTTAGTTTCATCAAGAAGCCAAGATCAAATTCCATGTGATCAGATGAGAGAGGTTGAAATTAAAGAAATAAAAACATCACTAAGTTTTTTTCCTAATAAACCTCATGACCAGGAGTGGACCAAGGCCATATGCATTGAGAATGAATCAAAAAATCAGTAAGAAATGTAACATCCAAGCACAGTGGAGGAAGGACCTAATGCAATACTTTTCCTTTTTACACAAAGCAATGTCATAGGGGAAAGTATTGATGATGTTTTTCAAGATCCATTTGCATCCTATCTGCAAGAAGAAAGTGAGCCTAGGCTCAGTGATTTCTTCAATGGAAATTGTATTGCCAAATGTTTCTTTGACGTGCCTTCAAGTAGGAAATACCTCTAGTGCTTAAGGAAGCACATTTCAAATCTTCAAACAGTTGAAAAAATGATGAAATGGCTTCATTGGTTGTTTCAAGTAACTTCAATTCTTCATTTTCCCAATAATTAGAGTAGGTGTGTGCAATAAGCTTGCTGGACAAGCATCACTTTCATCATTTTTGCCAGTTTCAGTTTTCATTTGCATTTAGTTTCAAATGAAGGTCACAAATCAAAGCAGATTGCAGAGGTTAAAGGTTGGGAGCAGCCCTAGGATAAGGCACTGAAACTATAATAGTTCTTAGATCCTCATAGGGAGGACTCTATCCCCCATGGAGCCTATGTTAGCACAAGAATTTGCAGCTAGAAGAGGCTTGCCTCTCCATAAGCAACTAAATAACCTCTAGATGCATATACATGATTCTAACCTATCAACTCAAGGTTCTTGATTAATCTCATCATATAGAAGAGAAAAGACATTCCATAGCACCATGCCACTGTGGAATTGTCTATATATCATGGTCTACCATTTTACTACCTAAAAGGATACCAAATTTGTTAAGTAGTGTAATGATGGTGCTATGAATTCCATAGGTTGTTACCAAATCCATTTTCATGTTGGATTCTACCAAATCTATCAGCATTAAAAGGATGGTGCTATGAATTCATTCTAGCGCTACCAAATTGCATGCAGGAACACTAGGATGGCACTACCAAAATTTGCTACCGAAATTTTGACAGAAACAAAATTATGCAGATTTATTTTGCAAGGACGCTTATGCCAGTTTTGAGTGACTAACTTAAAACTTGGATTATGAACAAATGAGAAGGTATTTTTAAAAAATGGAGGAGGTTTTTGTTCATCGCATACCAAGTAAAACAAACCTCTCTCAGTTTTTCAAAATGTGTTATCGTTTGAGAGATATTAGAAATATAATTGGCGCTACCGAATCTTCATAACTATTTTACAACAAAATACTGAATTTCCTGTAGCGGTCACGGTTTTGATATTATCCTTGTTGGGAGGTTTCCACCTATCAAGGAGGATTCGAATGGATTCTAAAGGCTGAGTTAGATTTCAAGGGAAGCCCTCACCTAAGTTTTACATCCATCAAAGGCCTCATGAAATGAGGTGGAAACAATTTATTAATGACTTCCAACAAATTCTTGAAAATTAGCAGTTTGTTGGATTTTTGTCTCATTGATTGTTGCCACCTATATACAAGGCTTAGAATCCAATGGAGGAGATGGGATTCGACCTCCTAAGTTTATTTTGATGCTATTTTCTATTTAAATAAGGAGATATATCTTGGACAAAGAGGATTCATGAGCCAAGAGAGGCTAGAGAGAGTAGGAGTAGGCAGTTTTCTTGTGTGTGTTCATTTGTAAGCCTGTGGGCATTTTATGATTGTAAGAATTACTACTATTGGAGACGCATGAGAGATGTGATTTCAGATTTTAACTCTTTTGTTTATATTTCTTGTTATTTGAATATATTGCATATTTGAGGATCAAAGCTGCCAATGATTTATGGATCCCTAAGAAACAAAGGATCTATTATACTTTTCCCACCAATCATTATTTATATTCAAATATTTGTTGATTCATTAAATTGATAGGATATTTGTTTAGTGAACATTATATCTTATGTTTTCCTTCTTCATTCTTCCACCTATCATCATATAATCTTATTTTCTATTGAGCAGCTTTAGTGCCTTCGATGAGTAGAATGTTTGTGACTCGATTGCCCATTGGTGTAGCCTACTGATCTGTAGTTTGTTTCCCTTTCCCTTTCGTTCTCCATCTTGTTGATCCACCTATTCAAAACCAAAATTATCTTTTGCATTCTGATGTACACTTTAGCAGTCAAAGTGTGACTTTCAGTACTAACACCTTCATTCCTTTCCAGAATAATAAGGGCTTAAGGTTTTTCGTCATCTTTGTGACATCTAGATGATCTATGTACACTGATCTATGAGCTTCATTTAAGATTAATATTTTCAAATCATCGTTAGATGTTATGTAAATACGGTTATTATACCTCATTAAACCGTCATTGTCCAAGGTAAATCCATCAAAATTTGGTACCAACATGGTGTCTTAGCCGATATTTTCCTTAACCTATTTATACTAGTCATCACCACACTGCAAAGTTAGAATATTTTCTCAAAGATTCATCTAAATAGGTATCACCGAAAATATGCATGGTCTCCAAATCAATGCATCTGTCACTCTGTTCATTGTCCCTTTTATGTAGGTAATCTCAAAATCGTACTTGCTAAGCAGTTCTGAACAACGCCTTTGTCGCACGTTTAAGTCACTTTGCATAAAAATGTGTTTCAAGCCACAGTGGTGTGTTTTGAGTTCTAATTTCCATCTAATCAAGTACTGCCTCCACACTCTTAGCACATACACAATGGCCAACAACTCCAAATCATGCATCGCGTAGTTCTCCTCATGCCTTATTAACTTCCTTGAGATGTAAGCGATCACTCGATTGTCTTGCATCAAGACTCTTCCTAAGATGTCCTTGGATGAATCTGTGCATACCAAGAAGTCCTCGTCCATGTTAGAGTCTTTTAGTATCAGTGTTGTCGTCAACATCTCCTTTCACCTTCGAAATGCTTCTGTGCATTTCTCGGTCCATACAAAATTCGTGTTTTTCTTCTGGAATTTCGTGACTAGATTTGCTATCTTATAAAAAACTTCAACGAACCGTCAATAATAACCAGATAATCCCATGAAGCTACATACTTATGGTACATTCGTCAGTGCATGAAATTCAATAATATCCTCTACATTTGTTGGATCCAAAATGATTCCTTTGTCGGAGAAAACATGCCCCAAACAATGAATCCTCGATTGATTAAAAGAGAATTTTGACAATTTCTCGTATGAAAATAACAAGCGCACCCCAAGGTGACACACTTGGATGTATAATTCCTAGGTACAACAACTCCTTTTGTTTCATTTTCAACTCCGGTAACTCAGGAGTTGACATCCGATAAGGTATTCTTGCTATAGGTTCAGTTCCAATTTTAATTCGATGGTAAATTCCAACTCTCTTTTGGGTGACAAACCTGGTAACTCTTCTGGGAACATGTCTGCAAACAATCTTACTACCGAAAGGTTTTCTAATCCTTCCGCCATACACTTTTCATTAAACAGTATGATTTCATAAATATTGCATCCCTTTCACATGATCTTCCATAGCTATAGGGAAGAAATGAACCTTAGGGAAACTCCCTAGTTTCTTCCTACAATCACTCATCTTTGTCCCTCATCATCTGTAAAAAAAAACCATTTTATCTTACAGTTGAGTATCGCATCATGCAATTCAAACCACTCCATACCAATCATGATGTCATAAGATCCTAATATTGTGACGTACAAGTTGGCCTTTGTTACAAAATATCACAGGTTGAGGCTACAGTCTGTAAGCTTTCCTCCAACCTTTTGCTTGGCTCCCAAAGCCATTTCCACATACTTAAAATTGTCATGTTCAACTTCCTTTACCTTAATTTTTTTTAGCACAGCGCCATAAATAAATCTCTCTGTAGCACCAGGATCTATAAAAATACTAAAGGTCTAGTCAACGATGGTACCTGACATATCAAGCATAGTAGACTGGTCCTTGACCTGGTGGTTATTCACCGTTGCATGAATATGGTGGGAGTTTCCCAAATCTCCTACTATAGTGTGTCTGACTGACCCAACTTCTCTTTCCCTCATAACCAGACAATCACGTTGGTAATACGGATCTTGACATGTCCATCATCTAGTCTTCGATATAGTACTCCTGGTCCCTAAAGTAGAATCAGTTGACCCACCAACCTGAAATCATTGTCTATTCTATTGAAGAGTCCTAAATTGTTGCTATTGTGGACGGCGTTGTTGCTTGTGTTGTGGTCCTTTATAGGAAGTTTGTTGTTGAGGCACCGGTTGCCGTGGTTTCATGAAAGTATATCCTCTCTGAGTACCTCGATACCCCAGTGATGAGGGCCTTCTTGACTACATCATGCAACGTCTGAGGCATTAGGATTCTCACTTTCACAAAAATGTTCACATTAAGTCCGAAACAAAAACTTGTTGACCTTGAGCTTCTCGGTGTTCATATGTAGAGAATACCTAAGAAGCTCCATGAAATGAGCCTCATACTCAAGCACCGTATGACCATGTTGTAGTAAAGCATTCAACTCATTGAGATGGTTCTCAATTAATTCCTATGGAAAATACCTCTCCCAGAACCACTCCTCGAACAATTCCCATGACACATATTTGACGACCATGTTTAGTTGTGGTAGGAGCATCTTCCACCATAGAAGAGCGCTCCCCTTTAGCTAAAATACCTCCATATGGACTTTCATGTTGGAGGTGTAGTAAGGAAGTGCTAAGCACATCGCCATGTTCAACAACCATGCCTCGACGACTATGTCATTTGTGGAACCCAAGAACTCAGGAAACTTGAACTTCTCGAATTCTATGTCAATGCTACCAGTACCAGCCAGGGCGTGTTGTGGACCCTTACGGGGTATAGGCACCCTGGCCTCGTCTCTATCTAGACAGTTAATCAAGGCCTCTGACATCCTTTGGAAGGACCTCATCAACCCAACAATATCCCCCACATTAATCTTCTCATGTCCAAGGACTTGTTCTTCTCCTTGGGAGATAGACCCCTCTGGCGCGGATTCTACTGGAGGCATCGCGCCTCCTCCCCTAGCACCACGTCATTTGCCTCTGTGCCGTCCTCTAACCATGATTACCTCCAATGACACAATTCAATTTAATTAATGATAAATTATTAATCAACTATTTAATATAGTGCAAGGCATAATGATCCCAAGTCCCAGGGTTGAACTCGCTTTGATATCATATGTAACGACCCCTAAGTTACGACTAGGAAAGTGAAGCATAAAAGGTAAAAAAAAAATCATTAGGAAATTAACGTCAACAATATAAATCATAGCAATGTAAAATCAACGACATCATAAGTAAAAGCATTACCGGCTACTCATCATTGAAATAAATAATGACACATTCAACACATCAACAACAAGGATAGGGACACATAAACGTAAATAATGTCGCCTCTTAGAACATCACAATCATCTTGAAATAATTTATAAACAATGATCAACCAGATAATGAATATGAAAATGACTACCCGCCCAACCTACCGTGAAAGGTTAGGACCTCCAGAAAACATGAGCAATGCTCAAGCCCAAGATCCAATTGATTTTGACCATTTAAGGTCTCAGGGCTGACAACTATTCTGAGGAAGAAGGAGGTGTCTACATCCCACTAACAATCAAGTCCAACATAAATTAGATCAATCAATCAATCTTAATAATCAATTAATCATGGCGCAAGGGTAATCATCATCTTTATCAATCATACATCAACATTTAACTCATAGCGCATGTGATATCAAATTGTAACAATCATTCATCAACATTAAATATTTGTTGCACATGAGAGTAAACAAAATCTATAACAATCACATTTCATGTTAATTAATGGCACAAGAGAAAACTAGTTACTAAATCAGTCGTATATCAACATAATTTCATGATGCAAGATTAATTAGCAACTTCTTCATGATGCAAGAGTCATCAACATTAAATTTAAAGGTGCAATATAATGGAAATACTTCATCAATCATACAATGACAAAGGTTGAGCGCAAGTGTAATCAAATTTATTTTATTTTCAAGGCACCCAAGAAGACATCTACTTTACTTCAAGGCGTGCGAATAATCAATCATTGAATTCAACAATAATCAACATTATTTTCAAGGTAGGTGCATAATCTAATTATCGGATTAAACATAATTCAATATCATTCAATGCGTGCAATTAATGTAATCATAAATCATACAACAACATTGTGACAATGTGTGCTAGTAATCTAAGGCATAAATATTTACACATCATCTTTAGTCCATAGAGCAAGTAATCTAATCACCTATTTCATCAGCAAAATCCAAGGCACAAGGGAATTCAATATTAAAATGATCATACGTCAACATATCTAATTATTAAAACGATCATGCATCAACATATACAAGTGGCACGAGGGAAATAAATCGCTCAATCATAGTTTCACTAACAATTTCCAAGGCACAAGGGAATCTATTTCAATTGGTTTGACAAATTATTGTAATAAAAACATCAACACTTTTAATTAAAATGACAACATTGTTCCCTTCTACAATATCATGAATGTTTCCATTAATTTTTTATTTCCCCCCCCAAAAAAATTGTATCTTTTCATTAATAATAATAAAAGATTACATTATGTAGATTCTTCAAGATAATTTCAAATAAAATCCACAAAGGATTCCCGAAAATGAATAACGCCAAGGAAAAAAATAAGCATAGACAATAAATGAATGTTTTCCTTAGTTTGCATTTTTGCTCCATCATTTTCTTAGCTAGTGTCCAAACCTTTGTAGGTGGACCCTCAAACGAAAATTTCACATTAGTATTTTGGAGTATCCTGTTAAGCCCTAAATAGTGGCACATTACCCCTTAATTGGGCCATATTACATTATTTTTGTTATTTTATTTATGTTAGATTTGGTCCATTAGTTTTAATTGCAACTCCTAGTCTCCTATATATACCAAGGAGACCTTTTCATTTGGAATCATCTTGTATTTGTGAATTCCTATGATGTATTATGAGGCTTCCCCCTCGAAGAGGATTATTATATAAATTTATCTATTTTTCAAGGCATTGAGTACTTATTCTGAGGTTATTATTCTATTTTATATTTGGGTCCAAACATTTGGTATTAGAGCTCAAGGTCTTGGGGTTTCGTTGCTGCATCTGAGACACCTTGGAATTTTCTCTATAACATTTTTTATACGACGTTTCAAAAGGAACGTATTGGATTCTATTCATTATATGGATCAAGGTACTTGGGGTTAAAATTTAATCTCCTGAGGCTTTATAATTTCAGAGATATAAACTGTGTAAGATCGGGTTTTGAAATCATCCTAAATTTAGTCATCATGAAATTTCTGCTATAATTTTTTTTTTGTGGCATTTCAGACCTTGAAACTTGGAGGATATTTATAGAAATTATCAAGGTAGTTGTGATAATCCTTTCAGCTTATGGGTCATCCAACTTTTGTAGATACACCCTGTGTAACATAGGGTAGCTCACTAGTCCTACTAACTAGTCTCAAATAAGTGTTCCAGGTAAAACAATGATATCTTCTTCAGTGGTTATCCAAATTAAGTGAGACCAGTTGTAGCGGACAATGGAAAGTATTTAGTATTTATGTTGCAAGTTGAAAAATCAAATATAGGAAATTGGGATCTTGGAACGCTTTACAAGTACACTCTCTTGGAAAGGACAAAAATCAACAAGGTGTGGGGAAATGACCATAAATTCCACTTGGCACATCCAATTTTGATCAAACCTATGGAATTGCAAAGAAGACGTATCAGAGAACTACAAAACACAATTTTACACCCAGAAGGGTTGGAATTTTGGAGATACAACAGAAGAAATATCGTCTAGCAGAACCACCTCTAACTCAAGGTTTAAAAGTGATAGTTGGCTAACATGCCACCCAAAAAGGGAAATTATACACCAAATAATCCTTCATACAGTCTTACTTGGACTCTTGGTGAAGGTGAATAAATACACATGGACATAAATGATTTACAAAAGAATGCAGTAACAAAAGATGAACTACAAGGGATGATGGATTCAACTGAAGCTAAGTTGGAAGAAATAATGGATACTAAGATGGATGGTTTAAAAAGGGAGATCATGGAAGGATTGAAAAAAAATCTAGAGAGGCCACCTAAAAGTGAAAATGTATCACATGAAATTCATGATGAGGAAACAAGGAATATGAATCAAGACTGGAGAAATTGCAACTTTGGGTTGAAGACCAACCACTTTCCTAAGATAGATATGAGGAAGTTTGGTGGCAAGGATCCAATCACATGGATTCTCCGAATGGAGAAGTTCTTTGATATACATGATATTCCACACACACAAAAGGTACGAATTGTGTCTTTATATTTAGAAACCAGTCAATATGTGTGACATCGATGGCTTTCTTCTTGCAAATAACTTGTCACTTGGACAATTTTCGCGGAAGAAATGATAGCACACTATGAGGATACAAGGAGAAATACCTTCTTTAGGAAATTGATAAATCTCAACCAAAAGGGCTCAATTGTGGAGAAAATTGATAACTTCCAAAGATTCAATATAAAGGTAACATATATTCCATATGAGCACATGATTGATGTATTGATAGGAACTTTAAAGGATAACATCTAGCATGAGGTTCACCTTTGGGAACCCAAATCATTGGAGAATGTGTCCAGGGTGGGGAGCAATGTTGATGGTAATAATATGGTTATGGCTACTAAAAGGACTACTCCTAACATCTATCGAGAGAATAATGTTCCTTCTTCTAAAACAACTCAACCTACAAAGTTGACACCACAACAATTGGAAGAAAGAAAAGAAAAATGTTTATACTTTAATTATGACAACAAGTATCGTAAGGGACATAAGTGTGGTGAGAGGAAATTATTCTACATATATTGTGAAGAGTAAGAAGAATAAGAACAAGAAGAAGAAAAAGAACCATCTCAAGATGAAAAAGTAGAAGATATTTCTTCTGAAGACTTGAGTCCCACCATATCATGTAATGCATTGTCTAGAATAAAAAATCCTCAAACCCTCAAGATCGAAGGATATATCAAAAAGAAAAATGTGATAGTGCTAATTGATTTTTTTATTACTCATAATTTCATTCACTACAAATTAGCCAAATCTCTCATTTTCTTTATATATCTAGTGCCATAGTTTCAAGTAATGATTGCAGATGGAGGAAGTATCAATTTCTCAGAAAAATGCCATAAGATCAATCTTACTATGGGGGGATATTTAATGAAGTGTCCAATGATTTATATACCCATGGGTGGTGTTGACGTCGTAATAGGAATCCAATGGTTACAATCATTGTGAACATTGGATTTTAATTTTAAAAAACTTTTCATGAAATTTTCATTGGAAGGAAAGGAAATTGATTTAAGGGGTATCACAGGAAAACCCGGTAAGGTGATAAGATCTAATGGCATGAAAACATTATTGAAAAGTGGGCATCAGGGTGTAATTGTACAATTATGCTCACTATATGTTCAAACATCTAATCCATCTATTCCCCTAGATCTCCAAGGGATCATTGATAAGGATTCCAAAGTATTTGAATATATTCTGAAGGGTCTTCCACCCACTCGCGATAAATATCATGCTATTCACCTAATTCCTGGGAGTTTTCATCTTAACATCAGGCCTTAAAGATATCCTTATTCCCATAAGATTGAAATTGAGCGTACGGTTGAAGAAATGTTAGAGGTTGGTAATATTAGACCTATCCAATGTTCTTAGTCTACACTCGTGGTAATGGTACTCAAGAAAGAGGGATCATGGTGTATGTTTCCATATTATAGAGAGTTCAACAAGATCACTATTAAAGATAAGTTCCGCATTCCCATCATTGATGAATTCTTATATGAAGTACATGGAGAAATATACTTCACAAAGTTGGATCTTCGTTCAGGGTATCATCATATTAGAATGAAGGAAGAAGATATCCCAAAAACAACATGTCGAACTCATGAAGGCCATTATGAATTTTTGGTCATGCCTTTTGGCCTTACGAATGCACCTTCCACATTCCAAGGGTTGATGAATTCCATTTTCAATCCCTTCCTTTGAAAATCCATGTTAATAGTTTTTGATGATATACTAATCTATAGAAAGTCTTGAGAGGATCATGTTCGACATATTGACAGGGTACTACAACTACTAAAGAAGCAATAAGTATATGCCAAATTATCCAAATGTTTCTTTGGGGTGAAGGAGGTAGTGTATTTGGGGGATATTGTGTCTCGTGAAGGTTTCAAGGTAGACCCTCACAAGATTAAGGCCATGATGGACTAGACAATTCCCATGAAGAATATTAGAAGATTTTTGGGTTTGAAAGGTTACCACCGTAAGTTTGTTCAGAACTATGGAAGAACAACAACACCTTTTGTTGATTAATTGGGTTTTTTTTAATTTATTTCAACCATTGAAGAAAGTTCGGTAGCACAAAGGTTTGGATAATGGACCCAAGTTTGTTTGATGGATAATGGTATGAATTTTGATATACTTTTAGGTAAAACTATTCTATATGGATATTATATGTCATTCCATTTCCAGTGGTATGTGGAACATCACATAACTCATCACGGTTAGAGAGTTATGACTATGTGAAGTTGGAGAACCCTCATAAGTCATCTAGGAGCCCCAAAAGGTCCAAGTAGTCAAAGTATTTGCAAAGAATAAATTATTTAAATATTAAAGTGAACTGGTGAGTTTACTATAAGTCAAAGAGGATGCAAAAGAATTACTTGAATAATAAAGTTAATGGAGAACTTACTAATTATGGAAAGTGGTTAAGTTAAGTGGACAAGTGGTTAGAAGTGGTTTAACCCTAAAATAAGGAAAGTGGGTTAAGATGGTTAAAAGGTAAAACCATGAGGAATTTAAATGAATGTATAAATAACAGGCAAGGCTCTCTCATTTAATCACACTTGAACGTATTGAATATCTATTTTTATGTAAGGCTAATTGCAAGTACTCATTGATACATCTGAAGTTGTGAAAGTCTGAGGTAGAACAAAGGGTTGATGGAAAAAGCTTCAGAATTATAGTGAATACTAAAAAACCCTAATTTGTGAGGTGTACGCAGGCTAACTATGTATTAGGGTGTGTACATATGTGGGTTGGCAGTGTATTAGGCTGCACACATGAGGGTAAATCCATAGAAACTTGAGAAGATGAAGATGTTGAGGTTATAGATTCTGAGATCAAGATCCCAAGAAGACCTATAGTGATCAGATACATCAGATCTATCCATTGGTTCAAAATGTATGTCTTATTTCTATGAGAAGTTGAATTTTGATGTTTGCATGAGAAATGGTTATGGAGATATGATGATTCTCCCTAGAGATATTAGTGGATGTATGGGATATTTTTTATAAGTCAGATCTACAAAAATACAGTGTTGGTATAATCAATACCGATACCTCTTGTTAGAGTTAAGGAAGATCTTGTATTTCTTAGCATATGGCTAAGGTTGTTTTGTGGTACATGGTTGAGATCTTGTACTTGTGAATTGGTTGATGTATTGAGAGGTTGAATATCAGAAAGGGTTTGATGTCTAGATCATGTGAGGGTTATTATAATTGTTCATAATTACAGACACTTATATGGAACATGACTATATATATATATATATATATATATATATTCTTTGGGTAAAAATTATGTATGAGGATGCATGCACAGGGTACAGTTACAGTCTGGATATAGTGACAGGTTGCATATATATGTGAAATAAGTTGCATAGGATTAGAAGTTTTTAGAAGAAAGAAAACCGTAGTTTTCAGAAGGTATACGTAGGTTGCATAAGAGACAGGAAGCATACATACACAGGCTATTTTATATATAGGGTACGTACAAAGGAATGTTGCAGAACTACATGTCGTGTATCCCAAGTTTCAGAAGGAATGTGCATGATGAATAACAGATATGACACATACATATACTAGATGTTGTACAGATAGGGAGCGTACATACACATGTTGGAGAACTACAGGTCATGTATATGTTGTATTATATTGATACATATTTAGTTTAGGTATAGATTGATTGCAGGGTAGTTGTACAGATTGGCTGGAAGTGAATGGTACATGTTGGTACAATTTTACAGTGGTATATCTCACAATGATTGTATGATAGTGGTTCCATAATTCTACTTCTATGTTAGTGCGGTTGGGTGGGGCAAGGACAGGTGGTTGTATCCACCTTTTGGTTGTAACCAGAGAACATAGGGGTTTGTAGCCTCCTTCTGGTTGTAGCCAAATAATTGGGTATTTTGAGCTTCCACCAGGTTGTAGCCTGAGAAACTAGGGGGTTCGATCCTCCTTCTAGTTGTAGCTGGAAAACAAAGGAAGTTAGTGCATCCAATGAATTTAATTCTTAAACACATATAAGAAAAAGCATTATATGGTTTTCTCCCTCCTTTGGTATCCACATAAAAACAATGGTGTACTGTGTATGTGTATGATTGCTCATTTGTTCATTGTTTATTTAACTTGCAACTATTTGATGATAATGCTACATTGATATAACACTTTCATTTTGTGGTTAAAAAGGAATGTATTTCTCTATTATTGATTCAAGCCCCTTCTCATTAATCCAACAATTGGTATCATATATGGTTCCTTCAGGAAACAATTTAACCACTAGAAGGAGATCATGGATTATTCTGAGAATGGAGTACCATTGTTCAATGGTCATAATGGTTTAAAGTATTAGATGTGGAGTGGAAGGACGGAAGTATTTTTATAGGCATGGGGGAATTATATGTGGCTATTAGTCGTTACAGGATATGATAGCTCAAAAAGGGAAAATACTGCAACCAAGAAGGAATTAAAGAAGAATAAAAAAATAGTAATGGATTTCATCTCGGAAGGATTATCTAATCTAGTAAGAGAAAGGGTTGTTATTAGCAAAAGAAATTTGGGATAAGTTACATGACATATATTCTTCACCCATCACAGATTCAGAAAATTCCAAAGAAGATGCAGATATAGATCAAGAAGAATTATGTTCACAACGTCTAACAGATTCAGAAGATGAAGAGTACATAATCATCGGAGGTATGTTGTCTTTCTTTAATTGTGAAAAACACAGACATCTTGAAATAGAATTCCATGAAGGAAATGAGACAGAAAAACTAATTAAAAAGGAAGACAATTATGAAGTAGAATTGATTAGTGCTTTACATGAACTAAGAGAAGAAAACAAGTCACTCAAGAAAGAATTGATGAAACAAAAGGAAAGCATTCACATTTTTTAAGAAGCCCAAGAGTTCATTCATAAATTAAGAACTATGCTAGAACAAACCAAAAAGATCGAAGAAAATCTTGAACGTCAAAAGCAATATTTGGAAGCCAACATTGCAGCATAGAATGAAGAAGAAAAAATGAGATAAAAGATATTGACAGATCATCTTAAGGAAATAACTAACGATCTAAACCAGCTTGAGGCAGAGTTTGTTCAAGAAGAGAAAGGACTTGAAGAAGAAATAATCACATTAAAAATTCATCTTGAAGAAGGGAAAAGAAAATAAGAATTCATGAACTCTCAAATAATAAAGAAAGAAGAAGAGGCTAAGAATCTTGAAGAAGAAGCTGATTAATTGGGTTGGTTATCATTGATGTCAACCCTTGAAGAAAATTTGGTAGCATAATGGTTTTGGTAATGGACCCAAGTTTGTTTGATGGATAATGGTATGAGTTTTGATACATTTGTAGGTAATACTATTTTATATGGATAATACATATCATGCCATTTACGGTGGTATGTGGTGTTGATTAAGGTTGGTTGTCATTGATGTCAACCCTTGAAGAAAGACCTGTAGCACAAAGGTTTGGGTAATGGACCCAATATTGTTTGATGTAAATATGACTCATTATTATTTTTTCATTGTTGATAAGAAGTAAATATGGATGAACTCCAAAGTGGTCCCCTTATGGTGAAAGCCCTCATGGGAAGACGCTTTGTGGAGTAAGAGAACCCATTCTTAATTGTGGAATAATGAGATGAAGGAAAGTTAATTTGTCAGGGAAAATATCCTAGATAGATATTCCTTGTCATTTCATTTTCGTTGGTATGTGGAGCGTCACATAATTCCTCATGGTTAGAGAGTTATGGCCATGAGAAGTTGGAGACCCCAGGTTTGGGTAATGGACCCAAGTTTGTTTGATGGGTAACGGTATGAGTTATGATATATTTTCAGATAATACTATTCTATATGGATATT
>ML782796.1:307544-322228 GCA_009831015.1 Picea engelmannii
AATAAAGTGAAGTGATGAGTGTATTATAATTCAAAGTGAATACAAAATAAATTATTTCAATAATAAATTTAATGGATAAATTAGAAGTGGACCCAACCCTAAAATAAGGAAAGTGGGCCAAGTGACCTAGAAGATGTTTTTAACGAAGCTACTTGTAGAGTATAAATAAGAGGTAGGCTCTCTCATTTGAATCACACATGAGAATATTGAATATCTATATGTGTCAGAGGTAACCAAGGATATATAAACCAGAATTCTGAGTGAAGGTGAAGAAAAGAAGGCCGAAATGCAAGGAAGGATAAATTCTTTTGATGGTGCTTTCTAAGGTATGTTATTTACAAGTCATCTCACCATTTTTGCTATAACTTTGTTTTCTATAATGATTCAGAGCGTGAAATTGATATGAAAGTGAGAAAACATATCCAATTATCTGTGGTAAAAAATTCAACTTCTGGTTCATTTTATTTTGGGAGTTACACTCCGTGGAAAATAGGGTTTGTGGCGAGTCCTGAAACTAGTCAAAATCAGGTGTTTCGGGTAAAAACGTCATAACTTATTCATAACAAATCTAAATTCAATGAGACAAAATGTTTTGGTTAGGGGATAGTTTTCAGTACGTTGTATAATATTTTTAGATCAATTCATAAAACATTTTGTGCAAGGCACACTCTCTAGAATAAGCCATAATTTAGCAAGGTCTACCATTTTTGCTATAACTCCTTTTCTCATAGCTTCCAAGTAGTGACACTTGGAGGAATTCCATAAAAAAAACTAAATAACATTGTGTATCAATTTCATATCTTTATACATTACAGGTTCAAATTTATGATTACTTCAAGTTAGGGTTGTTGACTAATCCAAAACTAGGCATGTGAGATTAAAGAAAAGTTTGATGAAAATGATAGTCTCTTGTTTTTAAAGTTAAGGAAGGTTTGCAGGAATGTGATCATATACACCAGGTCTATTATCGATCTAAAAATCATATTTGGATGATGAAATTGATGAGGGATTTTGGTTGTGGTACATGTTGAGTACCTGGTTGAGACAAGTAGTTGATGAGTTGGCGCACATACATGAGGTGTATAGTTGATTATGTTGGTACATGTTGATGAGTCATAGTTGATGAGTAGTTGACACATGATTGGAACATACTTGTTACATGGTTGGATGCACTTGTTTATGGTACAGGTTGATTACAGGTTGGTGCATGGTTGATGCACTTGTTTATGGTGCAAGTTGATTACAGGTTGAGGTACAAGTTGATGCATGGTTGATGCATGGTTCAGATTTATTGGTACAGGTTTACAACAATATATCTCACAGCGATAGTGTGACAGTGATTCAATCATTCTACTTCTACTTCAGGGTGGCAGGACGGGGCAAGGACAGGTGGTTGTAGCCACCTTCCGGTTGTAGTCAGAGAACATTGGGGGTTGTAGCCTCCTTCTGGTTGTAGCCAGAGAATTGGGGAGTTGGAGCTTCCCTCGGGTTGTAGCCTGAGAAACTCGGGGGTTGGAGCCTCCTTCCAGTTGCAGCTGGAAAACAAAGGAAGTTGGTGCTTCCAATGAATGTAATTCTTCAAGACATATAAGAAAAAACATTCTGTGGTTTTATCCCGATTTGGATTTCTATGTAAAACACTGGTGTACTATGTATGTGTGTGATTGTTTATTTCTTACTTCTCATTATTGGATAATAATTCTACATTGATATAACATTTGAAGAAAAAGGATTATAATTATGCTATTACTGATTCACCTCTCCTCTCAGTCATCCAACATGTGAAATGTCACATAACTCTTCACGGTTGCAGAGTTATGCCCATGTGAGGTTGGAGAACCCTCATGAGTCATCTAGAAGCCCCAAAAGGTCAAAGTAGTCAAAGTGGTTGCAAAGAAAAAAATATTTAAATAATAAAGGGAAGTGATGAGAGTACTATAAGTCAAAGTGGATACAAAATAAACTATTTAAATAATAAAGTTAATGGAGAAATTACTAAGTGGACAAGTGGTTAGAAGTGGGTTATCCCTAAAATAAGGAAAGTGGGTTAAGATGGTTAGAAGGTAATTTAAATAATAAAGTGAACTGATGAGTCTACTATAAGTCAAAGTGGATAAAAAATAAATTATTTAAATTATAAATTTAATGGAGAAATTACTAAGTGGACAAGTGGTTAGAAGTGGGCTAGCCCTAAACAAAGGAAAGTAGGTTAAGATGGTTAGAAGGTAACCGCTTCAAGAAGCTACATGAAAGTATAAATACGGGTCTCTTATTTTTAATCACACTTGAGAATATTGAATATCTACAAGTGAATGAGGTAGCCAAAGGATATATAAGCTGAATTTCAGAGGGAAGGTGAAGTACAGAATGTGTAGCCAAAGGATATATAAGCTGAATTTCAGAGGGAAGGTGAAGTACAGAACATCAAAATTCAAGGGAGGATAAATTATTTTGATGATGCTTTCTAAGGTATGTTATTTACAGGTCATCTCATCTTTTTCGCAATAATTTTTTTTCTAGAATGATTCAAACTGTGAAATTGGGAGGCCACTGAGGAAGAATATGCAAGTAGCCATGATAAAAATTTCATCTTGTGTGTCGTTGTATTTTTGGAGTTACACTGTGGAAAATAGGGTTTGTGGCTAGTCCTGAAACTAGTCTAAAACAAATGTTTTGGGTAAAAACATCATTAATTATTCATAGAAGATCTCAATTCAGTAAGAAAAAATGCATTGATTAGTGTAAAGTCTGTATTATTCTGTGTACCATTTTCAGATCCATACAACAAATATTTTGTGTGCGGCACACTCTACAAGTTCGCTCTCTAGAATAAGCTAGAATTCAACAAGGTATTCCATTTTTTATAAAACTCATTTTCTGATAGGTTCCAAGTACTAAAACCTGGAGTAATTGCATAAAATACACTGAAACACATTGTGTACTATTTTTAGATATTCATTCATTACAGGTACATACTCATGATTATTTCAAGTTAGGGTTGTTGACTAATCCAAAATTAGTCATGTGAGACTAAAGTAAAGTCTGATGAAAATGCTAGTCTCTTGTTGTTAAAGTTAAGGAAGGTTTATAGGTATGTGATCATATACACTAGGTCTATTACAGAGTTACAAATAATATTTGGATGATTAAATTGATGAGGGATTCTGGTTGAGGTACATGTTGGGTACATGCTTGAATCAAGTAGTTGATGAGTTGACACATACATGAGGTGTATAGTTGATGATGTTGGTACATCTTGATGATTCATAGATTATGTGTATTTGATGTATGATTGGTACATATTTGGTGCATGTTTTATGAACTTATTGATGGTACAAGTTGAGGTACAGGTTGGTGCATGGTTGATGCACTTGTTTATGGCACAAGTTAATTACAGGTTGTTTGGATAGGTTATTGTGACAGGTTATTTTACAGGTTTGGTACATGGTTGATGCATTTGTTTATGGTACAGGTTGAGGTACAGGTTGATGTATGGTACATGTTGGCACATGTTATTGGTAATGGTTGTTACAGGTTTATTATAGGTTCATTGGTACAAGTTTACATTAGTATATCTCACAGTGATAGTGTGACAGTGGTTCCATCATTCTACTTCTACATTAGGATGGTTGGATGGGGCAAGGACAGGTGGTTGTATCTTGATAACATAGGGGTTTGTAGAATCCTTCTGGTTGTAGCCAGATAATTGGGGAGTTGGAGCTTCCCTCAAGTTGTAGGCTGAAAAACTAGGGGGTTGTAGCCTCCTTCTAGTTGTAGCCAGAGAATTGGGGAGTTGGGGATTCCTTTAGGTTGTATCCTAAGAAACTAGGATGTCAGAGCCTCCTTCCAGTTGTAGCTGGAAAAAAAAGGAAGTTGGTGCTTGCAATGAATTTAAGTTTGAAAGACATATAATAAAAAACATTTTGTGGTTTTCTCCCGCTTTGGGTTTCCATGTAAGAACATTGGTGTATTTTGTATGTGTATGATTGCTCATTTGTTCATTTTTTATTTACTTTGCAACTATTTGATGATAATTCTACATTGATATAACACTTGCATTTTGTGTTTGCAAATGATTATTTCTCTATTACTGATTCACCCCCCCTCTCAGTAATCCAACAATTGGTATCAGAGCGGGTTTCTTCAGAAAAAAGTTTAACCACTGGAAGGAGATCATGGATTATTCTGAGAATGGAGTACCAATGTTTAATGGTTAGAATTTATTAAATTATGAGATGTGGAGAAGAAGTAAGGAAGTATTTTTAAAAGCACAAGGGAATTATATTTGGCTATCAATTGTTATAGGATATGATAGTTTAAAAAAGGCAAAGACTGCAGCCAAGAAGGAATTGAAGAAGAATAACAAAATAGAAATAGATTTAATCTAGGAAGGATTACCTAATCAGGTAAGAGAAAATGTTGGTAAATGCTCATTAACCAAATAACTTTGGGATAAGTTACATGACATACATTCTTCACCCATCGCAGATTCATAAAATGCCAAAGAAGATGAAGATACAAATCCATAAGAATTATGTTCACCATGTCAAACAGATTCAGAAGATGAAGAGTACATAATCACAAGAGGTATGTTTTTTTTCTTTAATTGTGAAAAACACGGACATCTTGAAATAGAATGACATGAAGGAAATGAGACAAAAAAACTAATTGAAAAAGAAGAAAATTATGAAGCATAATTGATTAGTGCTTTAGATGAACTAAGAGAATAAAACAAGTCACTCAAGAAAGAATTCATGAAACAAAAGGAAAGTGTTCACATTTTTGAAGAAGCCCCACAGGTCATCGAGAACTTAAGAACTCGACTGGAAGTAGCCAGAAAGATCGAAGAAAATATTGAATACCAAAAGATGTATTTGGAAGCCAACATAACAACACATAAGGAAGAAGCACAAATGAGAGAGAAGATATTGATAGACCATCTTAAGGAAAGAAATAACAATCTAAACCAGCTTAAGGAAGAGTTTGGTCAAGAAGATAAAGGACATGAAAAGGAAACAATCACATTAAAAAATTATCATAAAGAAGAAAAAAGAATAGAAGAAGTCATGAAGTATCAGATAATGAAGAAAGAAGAAGAGGTTGAGAACCT
This sequence comes from Picea engelmannii, assembly GCA_009831015.1. NCBI lineage: Eukaryota > Viridiplantae > Streptophyta > Pinopsida > Pinales > Pinaceae > Picea > Picea engelmannii. The sequence goes on from ML782796.1 coordinate 312,655, forward strand.
TGAAAAAGAAGTTGTCACATTCAGAATTAAAATCACCAAGCTCAACAAGAACGTTGAAGAGATGGAAACATCCACATCAGTTATAGAGAATGAAGAGAAGCACTCTAAGTTGCTAGAAAAGAAGAATGAAGAAAATAGAAAGAGTTATGCAGAAGTAATCAAAGGAAGGAATCATGGTCAACCAGAATCTAAGAAAATTATTGAAGATACATCTTCAAGAAGACCATCCATGTTCAAGCCACAAATAAGCTTCAATCATGATCATGATCAGTCAAGGAAATATTTCAGAAGGACTACACCACAAAGAAGATTATTTAGTCCCAGGTATGCAAAATTCTTTTATGGTCATTGTTTTTATTGTATTAATTTTGGACATAAGGTTGCATATTGCAGGGATTATAAAAGAAATGTTCAAGAAATAAATGCTTATGTTTCCCCACATAACATTCAAAGTTACAAATGTCATAACTATGGACACATATCTAGTGATTGTCAAAGCATGATCGATACTTCCATGAAAGAGAACATTGATATCAGATATAAGAAAGTATAGATAAGAAAACATGAAGAACAGGTGAACAAAGACCAAGTCCCAAAGATCGCAAGATTGGAAATAAAACGAGATGAAGAAAATTCTACAGAGAAAAAGAAATATGTCACATACATAAATGTTTGGAAAATAACTAAAATAAAAGAAGGACAGGTAAATAAGGAATATTTTCAAGTGATTGCACATTTAGGCATTGTAGTGAAAGATGAATCTACAAACATAAAGAAATAAGTCAGCGCTCAGAGAGATGATGAATCCACCAATGAATATGATGATGAATACACATCAGAGAAGGAATTGTTCTAAGCCATACAAATTAGATACTCCCATGTAATATGAATATTAGATAGGGGGATTCTATGTGATAGATCTGACAGACCAAAGATCCATCCTTCGAGAATCTTGGATAGTTTGAGAAGTCAAATCCAAAGAAGTCATTTATCAAAAGTACAATCAATTGTAGTAATGAAAACATCATGATAGTATAGTGATAAATGGGTCAGTATTATGGACACTTGTGTAGTAGAGTCTTGGAAAGTATGGACAGAGATGGATTTGTAAGAAAACTTAGCAGGTTTGGACAAATATATGACAGTGGACGAGAGAATGGATTCATAGATTGGTTTAGGGAGTGGTTCAGAGACAAAGGAACATTATGGATGTTAATTACACAAGAAATGGATCGAACAATGCTAATGGATTCCAAATTGACAGATATTTGTTGGACACATGCAGTGCATACATCATTTCACATTCAAAACAAGGTAATGATCAGAAACAACAATGAAAACACTCCCTACGAGCTATGGAAAGGAAGACCAACACATGTGAAGCACTTAAGAATATTTGGAAGCAAATGTTACATCAAAAGAGAAAATGGAAGAAAGGAAAAGTTTGACTCTCGTGTGGAAAAATGAGTACTTGTTGGTTACTCAAGTACAAGGAAAGAATACACGTGTTAGAATATGAGGTTGAACAAAGTTGTGGAAATCATAAACGTAACAATTGATGAAACAGGTGGACGAGAATTAAAGGAAGAATAAAATGAATCAATGGAACAACTTTACCAAGAAGAAGTATACATTGAACAACCATAAGGATTTTAGTTATCAAAGAACTTAGATTATGTGTGTAAATTGAAGAAGGCCTTGTATCGTCTAAAATAGGTTCCTAGAGCATAGTACTCTAGACTGGATAAATATCTATAGCAGGAAGGGTTCAGAAAAGGAAGTGCAGACAACAACCTCTACATCAAGGTTAAGCCAGAAATTTGCAAAGGATATGCATAATGAATTTGAAATGTCATTACTTGAAGAGCTATCCTTCTTTATGGGTCTTTAGATATGTCAAAGAAACCAAGGATTTTTTATTTCTCAAACTAAGTATATCAGTGAAATGCTAAAGAGGTTCGGAATGGAATATTGCAAACTAGTTACCACTCCTATGCAAACCAGTTGTAAGTTGAGCAAAGATAATGATTCAAAGTCTACATACTAGAGGAGATACATGTCAATGATTGGTAGCTTAATATATGTGATAGCATCCAGACCATATGTAATGCAGGAAGTTGGACACATGGCATGATTTCAATAAGCACCTAAGGAATCACATGTATTAGTAGTGAAGAGATTTAGCAGATATCTCAAAGGAACATAAGAGTTTGGATTATGGTATCCAAAAAAAAAGGATCTATCACTTATCGCCTACATAGATACAGATTGGGTAGGTTGCATTGATGACCGATGAAGCACCAATGGAGCAGCATTCTACTTGGGTGAGTGTTTAGTATCTTGGCTAAGAAAGAAAAACGCATTAGTATCTTTATATACAATCGAAGAAGAGTATATTGCAGCAACCAGATGTTGTACTCAGGTTCTATGGATGAAACACACTTTGACATATATAAAATTTGAGTATGATGATCCCATTCCAATATATTGTGATAACACTAGTGCCATCATTATCTCAAAGAACTGAATGATGCACTCCAAGATGAAGCACATTCCAATCAAGTATTAGTTTCTATGGGAACAAGTTGCAGAGAAGAACACCAGAGTTTAGTATGTGGGAAAAAAGAACAAGTGGAAGACAACTTTACAAAATCACTTCCATGGGAAGCCTTTGAGTATCTTCTCCAGAGACTCATAGTAATTTCTACTCAAAAATGAATGTTTTTGAATGCTTATCTTATATGTCTTAGATTTACACGAGGAAGCACCATAGAGAGGACAATTCAGGTTGGGAGATCAGTTTTAGGAAGAGTTCACTGAGGGGGAGTATCCCCAATGACAATTCAGTTAGGGGGAGCATCCTCAGATGGAAAGATACCTTTGCCATTGATGAAAAACGGGGAGAGATTTATCAAATGCAGAGAACATAGGCATGGTTCCAGGGGGAGCGATGGTCACAGGGGGAGCATGTGTGACATGACTTCAATAGTTCATCAGAGTGTTTCCATCAATGCCAAAGGAGAGTATTGTTTATCAATTGGGTTGGTTTTCAGTGATGTCAACCCTTGAAGAAAGTCCAGTAGGGAATTCTAGTAGCACAATGGTTTGGGTAATGGACACATGTTTGTTTAATGGATAATGGTATTAATTTTGATATATTTGAAGGTAATAATATTCTATATGGAAATTACATGTCATGCCATTTCCAGTGGTATGTCGAACGTCACATAACTCCTCACGGTTAGAGAGTTATTGTCGTTTGAAGTTGGAGAACTCTCATGAGTCATCTAGAAGCCCCAAAAGGTCAAAGTAGTCAAAGTGGTTGCAAAGAAGAAATTATTTAAATAATAAAGTGAATTGATGAGTGCACTATAAGTCAAAGTGGATAAAAACTAAATTATTTAAATAATTATGTTAATGGAGAAACTACTAAGTGGACAAGTGGTTAGAAGTGGGTAAGCCATAAAATAAGGAAAGTGGGTTAAGATGGTTAGAAGGTAATTTAAATAATAAAATGAAGTGATGAGTGTACTATAAGTCAAAGTGGATACAAAATAAATTATTTAAATAATAAATTTATTGGGGGAATTGCTAAGTGGACAAGTGTTTAGAAGTGGGATAGCCCTAAAATAAGGAAAGTGGGTTAAGATGGTTAGAAGATAACCCCTCGAGGAAGCTACATGAAAGTATAAATAAGAGGCAAGGGTATCTCATTATTAATCACACTTGAGAATACTGAATATCTATAAGTGACTAATGTAACCAAAGGATATCTAAGACAAATTTTATAGGGAAGGTGAAGTAACGAAGTCTGAAATTCAAGGGAGGATAAATTCTTTTGATGATGTTTTCTAAGGTATGTTATTTACAAGCCATATCACCATTTTTGCAATAATGGTTTTTATAGAATTATTTAGACTATGAAATTGGGAGGCTGGTGAGGAAACTTATCCAAGTAGCTGTGATAAAAATTACATCTTCTGGTTCGTTGTATTTTTGTAGTTACACTCTTTGGAAAATAGGGTTTTTGGCTAGTCCTGAAACTAGTCTAAAACAGGTGTTTTGGGACATAGCCCAATTTAGTAAGAACAAAAGTATTGGTTAGAGTATAGTCTGTAGTATGTTTTGTACCATTTTCATATCCATACAAAAAATATTGTGTGCAAGGCATGCTCTACAAGTTTGCTCTCTATAATAAGGCATAATTCAACAAGGTATGTCATTTTTTATATAACTCATTTTCTAAGAGATTCCAAGTAGTGAAACCTGGAGGAATTGCATAAAAGACATTGAAGAACATTGTGTACTATTTTCATATCTTCATTAATTACAGGTACATAGTTATTATTATTTTAGGTTAGGGATATTGTCTAATCCAAAATTAGTCATGCGAGACTAAAGTAAAATTTGATGAAAACACTAGTCTCTTGTTGTTAAATTTAAGGAAGGTTTGCAGGTATGTGATCATATACATCGGGTCTATTACAAAGTTACAAATCATATTTGGATGATGAAATTGATGAGGGATTTTGGTTGAGGTACATGTTGGGTACATGGTTGAGACAAGTAGTTGATGAGTTGGCACATACATGAGGTGTATAGTTAATGATGTTGGTACATATTGATAAATCATAGTTTATTTGTATTTGATGCATGATTGGTACATATTTGGTGCATGGTTGATGCACTCATTGATGGTATAGGTTGAGGTACAGGTTGGTGCATGGTTGAGGCACTTGTTTATGGTATAGGTTGATTACAGGTTATTTGGAAAGGTTATTGTGACAGGTTATTTGTACTGGTTTGGTCCATGGTTGATGGATTTGTTTATGGTATAGGTTGAGGTATAGGTTGATGTATGGTATATGTTGGCACAAGTTATTGGTACTAGTTGTTACAGGTTGATTACAGGTTGATTGGTACATGTTTACTGCAGTATATCCCATAGTGATAGTGTGACAGTGGTTCCATAATTCTACTTCTACCTCAGGGTGGTTGGATGGGGAAAGGATAGGTGGGTGTAGCCACCTTCCAGTTGTATATGGAGAACGTAGTGGGTTCTAGCCTCTTTCTAGTTGTATCCAGAGAATTAGGGAGTCAGATTTTCCCTCAGGTTGTAGCTTGAGAAACTAGGGGGCTGTAGCCTCCTTCTAGTTGTAGTCAGAGAATTGGGGAGTTGGAGCTTCCTTTAGGTTGTAACCTGAGAAACTAGGGGGTTGGAGCCTCCTTCCAGTTGCATCTAGAAAATAAAGGAAGTTGGTGCTTCCAATGAATGTAATTCTTAAAGACATATAAGAAAAAGAATTCTGAGGTTTTCTCCCTCTTTGGGTTTCCACGTAAAAACACCAGTGTACTATGTATGTGTATGATTGCTCATTTGTTCATTGTTTATTTACTATGCAACTATTGGAAGGTAATTCTCCATTGATATAACACTTGCATTTTATGGTTAAAAAGGATTATTTCTCTATTAATGATTCACACCCCCTCTGAGTAATCCAACACTTGTCACATTGAGAAGTAAAATTTTCAAGCTCAACAAGAACGTTGAAGAGACAAAAACATCCACATCAGTTATAGAGAATGAAGAGAAGAACTATAGGTTGCTAGAAAAGAAGAATGAATAAAATATAAAGAGTTATGAAGAAGTAATCAAAGGAAGGAATCATGTTAATCCCAAAATAATGTCTCATTACCCCTTAATTGGGGCATATTACATTAGTAATTTTATTTTATTTATGTCGACTTTAGTCCATTAGTTTTAATTATACCTCCTAGTCTCCTATATATACCAAGGAGACATTTTCATTTGGAATCATCTTGTAATTGTACATTTATGTGGGAATAAGAAGGTTTCCCCCTCGAAGAGGCTTATTATATGAATTTATCTTTTTTTCAAGGCGTTGAGTACTTATTCTGAAGTTTTTCTATGCTATATTGATATTTGGTTCTTAACATATGTTATCAGAGCTCAAGGTCTTGGGCTTTCGCTGCTACATCTGAGACACCTTGGAATTTTTTCTATAACTTGTTTTTATACAATGTTTCAAAAGAAATGGCTTGGAGGATATTTATTAAATAGATCAAGGTACGTTGGGTTAAAATTTCAGCTCCTGAGGCCTTATACTTTCGGATATACATCCTGTGCAAGATAGGGTTCTTGAATCATCCTGAACTGAGTCATTGCGGAATTTTCGCTATAAATTTTTTCATGTAATGTTTGAGGCCCTGAACTCTGGAGTATATTCACATAAATTAGTAAGGTATATGTGGTAAAACTTTTAGCTTCTTTGTCATCTTAAATTTGTAGATACACCCTATGGAAGATAGGGTATCTAACTAGTCCTATTGACTAGTCTCAAGAAGGTGTTCCAAGTAAAACAATCATAACATCTTCCTAGAGTATCCAAATTGAGTGAGACTAGTTTCATTGGATAGTGAACAGTCTATAGTATTTCTGATATGAGTTTCAAAATTTTATATTAATTATTTTGTGCGGTTCATGCTATACAAGTGAGATCTCCTGGAAAGGCCAAAAATCAACAAGTTGTGGGGAAGTTACTGTAAATTCCACTTGGAAAATCCAATTTTGATCAAAACTATGGCATTGTAGAAAAGAAATATCATAGAACTACAAAAAAATAAATTCATACCGAGAAGGGCCAAAACTTTGAAGATAAATCAGAAGAAAGATTGTCTAACAAAACCACCTCATAATCAAGTTTCAAAAGTGATACTTGGCCAACATGCCACCCAAAAATAGAACTTCTACACCAAATAAGCCTCCATAAAATCCTACATAGACTCTTGATGAGGTGAAGAAATGTGTAGGGACATAAATGATTTACAAAAGAAGACGGTAACAAAATATGAACTACAAGAGATGATGGAGGGTTTAAAATGGGAGATCATGGAAGGATTGGAAAATTTCCTAATAGAGAGGACACCTAAAAGTGAAAATGTATCCCATGAAATTCATGATGAGGACACAAGGAAGGTGAATCAAGAATGGATAAACTCCAACTTTGGGTTGAAGACAAACCACGTTTCTAATATCGATATGAGGAAGTTTGATGGCAAGGACCCAATCACATGGATATTTCAGATGGAGCAATTCTTTGATCTACATAATGTGCCACATACAAAAAAGGTATGAATTTCTTCTTTATATTTAGAACCCAATCAATTTGTATGGTATCAATGGATTTGTTCTCACAAATCACTCATCACTTGGACAATTTTCACAAAAGAAATGATACCACACTATGAGGATACAAGGAGCAATACCTTCTTTAGCCAATTGATAAATATCAAGCAAAAGGGTTCAATTACATAGCACATTGAGAACTTCCAAAGATTGAATATAAAGGTAACAAATATTCAATATGAGAACTTGATTGATGTATTCATAGGAACTTTAAAAGATAACATTTAGCATGAGGTTCTCCTTTGGGAACCCAAATCATTGGAGAATGCATTTAGGGTGGCAAGAAATGTTGAAAGTAAAAATATGGCTATGGCTAATAGAAGGACCAATCCTAACAACTATAGAGAGAATAATGCTCCTTCTTCTAAAACACCTCAACTTACAAGGTTGACACCTCAACAATTGGAGGAAAGAAAAGAAAAAGCTTTATGCTTTAATTGTGACAACAAGTATAGTAAGGGACATAAGTGTGGTGAGAATAAATTATTCTACATAGATTGTGAAGAGGAAGAAGAACAAGAACAAGAACAAGAACCATCTCAAGATGAAAATGTAGAAGCAATTTCGTCTGAAGAGTTGACTCCCACGATATCATGTAATGCATTGGCTGGAATTAGCACTCCCCAAACCCTCAAGATCAAAGGATATATCAAAAAGAAAAAGGTAATAGTCCCAATTGATTCTGGTAGTGCTCATAATTTCATTCACTATAAATTAGCCAAAGCTCTCAATTGATTTGTATATCCAATGCCAGAGTTTCAATTAATGATTGCAGATGGAGGAACTATCAATTGATTAGGAAAATGAAATAGGATCAATCTTAATATGGGGGAATATGTAGTGAATATTCCAATGATTTCTATACCTATGGGTGGTGTTGATGTTGTACTAGGAATCCAATGGTTTCAATCATTAGGAACAATGGCTTTTAATTTTCAAGAACTTTTCATGAATTTTTCATTGGAATGAAAATAAATTGAGTTAAGAGGTATCACAGGGAAACCCTGTAAGGTGATAAGCTCTAATGGCATGACAAAATAATTGAAAAAGGAGCATCAAAGTGTTATTGCACAACTATGCTCACTAGATGTTCAAACATCTAAGGCATCTATTCCTCTAGATCTCCAAGGGATCATTGATAAGAATTCCAAAGTATTTGAAGATATTCCCAAAGGTCTTTCACCCACTCAAAATCATGATCATGATATTCACCTAATTCCTAGGAGTGTTCCTCCTAACATCATGCCATACATATACCCTTATGCCCAGAAGAGTGAAATTGAGCACATGGTTGAAGAAATGTTAGAGGTTGGCATTATTAGACCTAGATAAAGTTCTTACTCTGCACTGGTGGTAATGGTATTCAATAAAGATGGCTCATGGCGTATGTGTCCAAATTATAGAGAGCTCAACAAGATCACTATTAAATATAAGTTTCCAATTCCCGTCATTGATGAATTGTTAGATGAACTACATGGAGCAATCTATTTCACAAAGTTGGATCTTCATTCAGGGTATCACCATATTAGAATGAAGGAAGAATATATTCCAAAAACATCATTTCAAACTCATGAAGGCCATTATGAATTTTTGGTCATGCCTTTTGGCCTTACAAATGAACCTTTCACATTCCAAGGGTTGATGAATTCCATTTTCAAGCCCTTCCTTCAAAAATTTGTGTTAGTATTTTTTAATGATATACTAATCTATATCAAGTCTTTGGAGGATCATGTCCGACATGTTGACAAGGTGCAACAACTACTAAAGGAGCAACAACTATATGCCAAACCATCCAAATGTTTCTTTGGAGTGAAGGAGGTACAGTATTTGGGTCATATTGTATCTCATGAAGGTGTCAAGGTGGACCCTAACAAGATTAAGGGCATGATGGACTGGTCGATTCCCAAAACATTGAAGAATCTTAGAGGATTTTTGGGTTTACAGGATACTACCACAAGTTTGTTCGACACTATGGAAGAATAGTAGCACCTTTAATGACACTAACTAAGAAGGATGCATTTTCATGGACTCCAGAGGCAACTAAAGATTTTGAACAACTTAAAGAGGTGATGTGCAAAGCTTCTATCTTGACCACTCCAGACTTCAAAAAAACCTTTATTGTGGAATGTGATACCTCGGGAAATGGAATTGGTGTTGTCCTAATGGAATAAGGAAGGCCCCTGACTTTTGAAAGTTGAACACTCAAGGGAAAGGAATTACACAAACCCATTTATGAGAAGGAAATTATGGAAATACTATATGCATTGAAGAAATGGCATCCTTACCTAATAGGTAGGCACTTCAAGGTCAAAATAGATCATGATAGTCTTAAATACTTCTTGGAACAAAGACTATCTTCAGAAGAAC
>ML782796.1:322278-349128 GCA_009831015.1 Picea engelmannii
TCTTCAGAAGAACAACAAAAATGGGTAACCAAGATATTGGGTTATGATTTTGAAATTGTCTATAAAAAAGGGAAGCAAAATGTTGTGGCAGATGCACTCTCAAGAAAGGATGAAGATGTTGAGGCCTTTCTCTGTGCTATCTCAATCATCCAACTTGATTGGATAATAGAAGCAAGGGATGAATGGAAGAATGACGAAAAAGTGTTGACTCTCATTCAAAGGTTGCAACAGGATTCCAATGCATCAAATACATTTACATCAAAAAATGATTCACTATAGTACACAGATCGCTTATATTTATGTAAGAACTCCCAACTCAAACAAAAGGTACTATTGGAATTGCAAACCTCTCCAGTAGGAGGGAACTCAGGATTTTTGAAAACCTACCATAGGGTTAAGAAATAATTTTTTTGGGATGGCCTTAAAACTGATGTTCAAAGGTTTGTGGCAGAATGTTTGGTTTTCCAACAAAATAAGGTCGAAAGAATTAAGACCCCAGGTCTTTTACAACCATTATCCATCCCAAGTCAGCGCTGGGAGGAGGTTTCCATGGATTTCATCACAGGGTTACAGAAGTCTGAAGGAAAGAGTGTCATTATGGTTATTATGGATAGAATGACCAAGTACACACACTTTTGTGCACTCTCTCATCCATTCAAAGCCAGTACAGTTTCCACTGCATTCATGGAGACAGTTCAAAAGCTACATGGTAGCCCAAAGATTATTTTAAGTGACATAGATCCCATCTTCACTGGACATTTTTGGATGGAATTATTTTCTTGTTTGGGTACTCAATTGGCTCATAGCTCATCCTATCATCCTCAATCTGATGGAAAAACTGAGATAGTGAAGAAATGTCTGGAAGGCTACCTTCATTTCTTTGTCTCTGATAAACAAACACAATGGTTCAAATGGTTACCCTTGGCAGAATGGTGGTATAACACTTCCTTTCATACTGCAACAGAAATGACACCATTTATGGCACTCTATGGATACCACCCTCCTTCCATCACTTCTTTTCTAAAATAAAAATCTAAGGTTCAACCAGTGGAAGATCACATAGAGCATCACCAACAAGTTCTCCAAATATTAAAGGACAACCTAACCATGGCACACAATCGCATGAAACAACAAGCAAATCAACATCATAGTGAAAGAAGTTTTGAAATAGGAGATTGGGTGTTTTTAAGACTACAACCATACAAAAAGATGTCCCTCAAGCAAGCCAAGAAGGATAATAAATTATCACCAAAGTACTATGGCCCTTATAAGGTGTTGCAAAATATTGGTACTATGGCATACAAATTGGAGTTGCCTGCATCTTCACGAGTACACCTAGTTTTCCATGTTTCATGCTTAAACAAGGTTATAGGTGACAACATCCCAGTTGAAACTATATTTCCATAAATTTACGAGAAAGGAAAAATAATATTGGATACTAAAGCCATCACTGGCACAAGAATTCGTCAGTTGAGGAATAGATCCATTTTAGATTATCTCATTAAATGGAGGAAACATCAGTTGAAGATTCCACTTGGGAAGATGAGTATTTTATACAGAAGCATCTAGAGTTACTCAAGCATTGCAGACAACCCTTGTCTCAAGGGGAGGGGCATGTTAAGCCCTAAATAATGGCTCACTACCCCTTAATTGGGGCATATTACATTAGTAATGTTATTTTATTTATGTCATCTTTAGTCCATTAGTTATAATTATACTTCCTAGTCTCCTATATATACCAAGGAGACATTTTCATTTGGAATCATCTTGTAATTGTGCATTTATGTGGGAATAAGGAGGTTTCCCCCTCGAAGAGGCTTATTATCTAAATTTCTCTCTTTATCAAGGCATTGAGTACTTATTCTGACGTTTTTCTATGCTATATTGATATTTGGTTCTTAACAAATCATGGTCAATCAGAATCTAAGAAAACTATTAGAGATACATCTTCAATAAGACCATCCATGTTCAAGCCACAATGAAGATTCAATCATGATCATGATCAGTCAAGGAAAAAATTCAGAAGGAATACACCACAAAGAAGATCATTCACTCCCAAGTATGAAAATTTCTTTTATGGTCATTGTTTTTATTGTACTAATTTTGGACATAAGGTTGCAGTTTGCACGTATTGTAAAAATGTTCAAGAAATAAATCCCTATGTGGCCCCACATAACATTCAATGTTACAAGTGTCATGACTATGGACACGACACATAGATAGTGATTTTAGAATTATGATCAATAATTCCATGAAAGAGAACACTGATATCAGATATAAGAAAGTATGGATACGAAAACAAGAAGAACAGGTGAACAAAGACTAGGTCCTAGAGATCGGAAGATTGGCAATAAAACAAGATGAAGAAAATTCTACAGAGAAAAAGAAATATGTCAAATATAGAAAGGTTTGGAAAATAAATGAAAGAAAATGAGGACAACTAAATAAGGAATAGGTTCAAGAGATTGTACTTTCACGCATTGTAGTGAAATATGAATCCACAGACAGAAAGAAAAAATTCATAGCTCAGAGAGATGACGAATCTACTAATGAAGATGATAATGAATACACATCAGAGTAGGAATTGTTCTGAGCCATCCGACTTAGAGACTCCTAGGTAACATGAATATTAGAAACGAGGAGTCTATGTGATATTTGTGATATAACAAAGGACCATCCTTCGAGCAACTTGCATAGTTTGAGTAGACAGATCTGGAGCAGTCAGTTAGCAGAAGTATAGTTTGATAGTTGTAGTACTAAAGACTTCATGATAGTATAGTGATAAATTGGTCAACATTATGGATAGTTGTGCAGTAGAGTCTTGGACAATATAGAAACAGATGGATTTGTAAGAACACTTAGCAGGTTTGGACAGATATATGCCAATGAATGAAAGCATGGATTCATAGATTGGTTCAAATAGTGGTTCTGAGACAAAGGAACACTATGGATTTTAATTACATGGGAAATGGATCTAACAATGCTAGTGGATTCCAAATTGACAGATATTTTTTGGGCACATGCAACACATACAAGAATTCACATTCAAAATGGAGTAATGCTCAGAAACAACACTGACAAAACTCCCTATGAGCTATGGAAAGGAAGACAAGAAAATGTGAAGCACTTTAGAGTATTTGAAAGAAAATGTTTCATCAAAAGAGAAGATGGAAGAATGGGAAAGTTTGACTCTTGTGTGGACAAAGAGTACTTGTTGGTTTCTCAAGTACAAGAAAAGCATACAAGTGTTACAATATTACGTTGAACAAATTTGTAGAAAGCATCAATGTAACAATTGATGAAATAGGTGGACGAGAATTAAAGGAAGAAGAAAATGAATCAATGGAACAACTTTACGAAGAAGAAGAAAAATATGAAGAATAAGTAGAAGGGGAAGATGAAGAGGATCAAAAAAAATTAGAAGAGAAAGTTCATCAAGTGCCTCCAAAGAAACCTAGCAAATGAGTACAGAAGAATCATCCTTCAGATCAGATTATCGGAGACAAAGATGCAAGAGTTGAGACTAGAATAAGAATTTGTTCACTAGAACAAATGCACCTAGCACTCTCAGATACGATTCAACCATACAGTTTTGAAGAGGCCAATAAGGATTAATTCTTGAATAAGGACATGGATGAAGTATTGGATCAAATAGAGAAGAATGAGACTTGGGAATTCGTTCCGAGACCAAATACTAACAATGTGATTGGCACAAAGTGGGTATTCAGAAATAAGTTGAATGAAGATGGACAGGTTAGAAGGAACAAAGCTAGATAGGTATGTAAAGGATACAAACAGGTTGAAGGAATTGAATTTGAAGAGACATTTTCCCCAATTGCCAGAATGGAAGGAATCTAATTGCTTCTAGCTTATGCATGCTCCAAGAATATTAAAGTGTATCATATGGACGTGAAATCAGATTTTCTGAATGTGGAGCTTGAAGAAGAAGTCTACATTGAACAGCCAGAATTATTTCAATTGTCATAGAACGCAGATTATGTGTGTAAATTGAAGAAGGCCTTGTATGGTCTAAAATAGGCTCCTAGAGCATGGTACTCTAGACTGGATAAATATCAACAACATGTATGGTTCAGAAAAGGAAGTGCAGACAACAACCTCTACATCAACGTAACTCAATATAGTATTTTATTAATTGAATTTTATGTTAATGTATTATTTTTGGAAGTAATGATGACAGGTTAAGGAAGAAATTTTCAAAGGATATGAAGAATGAATTTGAAATTTCATTACTTGGAGAACTTTCCTTCTTTCTGGGTCTTCAGATATGCCAAAGAAGCCAAGGAATATTTATTTGTCAAACTAAGTATATCATAGAAATTATAAAGAGGTTCAGAATGGAAGATTTCAAACCAGTTTCAAGTTGAGAAAAGATGATGATTCAAACTCTAGAGACCGGAGGCAATACAGTTCAATGATTAGTAGCTTACTATATGTGACACCATCCAGACTAGATGTAATGCAGGAAGTTGGACAGGTGGCACGATTTTAAGCAACACCAAATGAATCACATCTTGTAGAAGTCAAGAAGGTTTTTAGATATCTCAAAGGAACATAAGGGTTTGGATTATGGTATCCAAAAGGAAAGGATCGATCAATTATTGCCTACATAGATGCATATTGGGCATGTTGCATTGATAAGTGATAAAGCACTAGTGCAGCAACGTTCTACTTCGGTGAATGTTTAGTATCATGGATAAGAAAGAAACAATAATTAGTATCCTTGTCTACAGCCAAAACATAGTGTATTGCAACAACAACATGTTGTACATAGGTTCTATGGATGAAACAAACTCTGACAGATATACAGGTTGACTATGATGAGTGTTTAAGAAAAGATATAAAATTATCTTACTCGAGCATTTTTTAATCTTGATTGGCTAAGGAAATATAGCCAGGAATGTTACCCTATCTTTATAGCCTCAAAAAGTGTTTCCCAATCAACAAGTATTTATTATAAGGGCTTAGGCTAATTTTTTAAATAGAAGATTGTTGCAAAATATAACATTTTTATACAATTTTTTGAATATATCAGATTGCAAAAGTTAATGCGGAGATAAAAATAAAAAATACCAAGTCACATATTAACACAAATGAGATGGAATAGAAATCGCTTTATTTCATTCCAAGAAATCAAAAGAATCATTCTCCTTACAAAATTCCCATGGGGGGCATGGACCAACGTCAAACTTGGATATCCCCAATGAAAACCATACAAAAGGACTATGACAAGAAGTAAAAACTGAACTTTAAAATATGGATCATTTTTCCACAGACTGCTTCCCACTTGAGTCTGAACAATATCCTTTATCAGTCATGAAATTTAATTCATAAACAAAAAATTCTACACAGACTATTAAAGATAGATCAACACCTATGAAACAAGCATCTGAATGATATGGTTCATATTTGAACCTTTTTGTCTATAATAGGACCATGCTGTCATAAAAGAGAATTAGGCTTTTAAAGAATTGAAGAATGAATGAAAAATGAACTATCTCAATAAAACTCAAGAGAAAACCTTAGTATGATTTATGCTTGTATTCCCCCCTTGTTCTTCCTTATCATTTGAATTTTATGCATTCTAAATTAGTTGAAGTAGTTCAACTACCTCATTTAGTCAAGTTAACTAAAACTCAACTAACTTTTAGTTTAGGGGAAGAATTAATAATAATAATAATAAAGGGTATTTTATTAAACAATAACTAGTAGATGGGACCCCTTGTGACTCCCTTTAATTTCTTAACAAACATAAACATAATAGAAAATCAATGAAATACATCCCTCCTTGTGGTTCCCATAATCATTTCGACAAGTTGAAATTTAAATATCAGTGATATTTCAAATTATATCAAAACATGTAAATATCCACAATATCCAAAAATAGTTTATTGTCCAAAACTTTCAGCACTCCATTGTCCTCAATAAATCAATAATAAAACCTAATCAAAAACTGTATTTGCCACTTTGAGAGGTAATTTTCCCTTTGTTGTTGCTATCCCCTTTTGAGTTCCCTAAATTAGCCTTAGGTTGTGTAGAACCTTGAGGCTTGATTTCACTGATTACATGGGAATAGTCATCTCTCAAGTGCATGCGAGATGATACTGAATTGGCTGAGTCACTTGAAGGAGAGGAGGGGGTAACAATGACTTTTCCTTTTTCATGTGTATGGTGAGATTTGGTTTTGAATTTTTTTCTTGCATGGGAGGATTGTACAGGTGATTGTGCAGGGGAAATCTGAACATTTGGGTTAACAGGTGGAGGAGGAGGAGGTAAAGACAAATCTTTCCAGCCACGATGGTGGGAGACTGTTGGGTGAAAAATCTCTTGCCATCCTTCATTCTCAGGTACTTCAGGTTGCAAATAAACATGAGGGGGCACAGGGATACCAGGAACATGGTGGGGCTGGAAGGGAGGCCTCTCTAGCCTAGGTTGGACTATCCCTTGTCCAATCCAATTGAAAAATCCATTTTTAAAGAGGTGGTTTAACTCTTGAGGATCGACATCGAAATGTATTGAGAATATGGGACCTTCTAATCCCTCTGTTCATGTTTCCTCTTCCCCTATTATTTTGGCCATGAATTCCTCTGCTGAAGAAGCTCATCATGTATGCAACAATTATTAGCAACTAGCTCTTTAAATAGACCATACAAGACACTCTCTTAATATGAAACAAAGTTTGGCTCAACAATCACATCAGACCCGTGTAATCCAATCCATAAAATTTATTTAATAATTGTTAAATGACTAGGGGGTGAAATAGGTTTTAGGGATATCTGAGGGGATTTTATTGAGTGAAACTGTGATATCATGATCGGGAGTAAGAACACGATTACTGCTCGACAATTCATTAAACAGTCGATTGTGAAACAATATCAAAACATATCAATTGTCATCTATTTTTGTGTTATTTTTTTATTGTTGTCATACAAAGTTTTCATTTAATTTTAGCGAACAGGGCGTGCAAAATTAATTTGGGATCGTGAGGGGATTTATAATGAGAGAAAAAAGTGAGAAAATGAGAGGGAATTACATGGATATTGTTCATAAAATAAATTAAATAAATCAACTATCAGAACTCTGTTTCAAATTTAATCCAAAAATCATCCACTTCCAAGACCAAAACATTCATTTTTCCTCAATTGCATACAAATTTCTTGTTGTGTCAATAACAATTTAATTGCCTAGACTTCTTCAATTTATAACAGTCTATGTATTATAACTTATGCAAACATTTCCAATTCAATAGTACTACATGCTCTAATGTTGATCTCTTTCCTTTTTAAACCAGCAAAAACATGCACAACAATCTTTGTTATCTATGCCCAACATTTATCCTTGGTAATCATTAATAGATCTAGGATAACAATCAACAGACATTGTCCTTTAACAAAAATGAGGCCCAATTTATTTACACACAGATTCCTTTTAAATCGTGGATAGACATAAGAGCATGCATGAGGAACCAATCATATACATAGGTCTCTATCATATAATTGACACAATATTGAATCGAAAACAACATTCAACCCTAAAACATAACCCCAAGATGGATCTTTGTGTGAATTAAAATGTATAGACCTTTTTTTAAAACAAATGATAGTTTGTATGATGATTTCCATAAGATGTATGAAGAGAACAAAATTAAATGACACATAGGGATCCGTGATAAACTTTGGTCGAACCATGATTGGGATTGGTGAAACAATCATTCACACATGTCTCTTCATGTCTTCAAATTCAATCACAGTCATGCTTGGATTAAACACAGTAAAAGAGACCATAATAGAATAGAACGAAAATTCTCGGGCGATAGGAACCATATATTTTCTTTATTCTCTGTTCAAATGAATTCATCATAGAAAGAACACTCATATATTCAACCAAGAGGATGTGTTTTGAAATGAGGGAGTGAGTGTCTTTAAAATTCCACAATCATTAAACTGATAACCCAAAACTTGACAAACCCTAGAATGTGCCCGAGGAAGGTAGAGGCAATTCAAAGTCCATGTCAGGATCTTTAAAAATTAAATGTAGAGAGGCAATAAAATCCTTCTTGTATTTTAAAAAACATAGAGAGATAATGGTCCTTCATATCCTCATATCCATTTACCATTAATTAACAACCACAGGCCAAAATATAATCTTGAAAAAGAAAAAGCAGTGAGCCATGCTCCTTTTTTTTCTAAACACAGTCCTTCCACTTATAACTCCAAGCTCTTGACATAATCATAAGTGAATGCCCGAGTGGAGAATAAATCAATTTGATATAACCAATCTAGACACACATAGATGTCACTAACACGTTTTTGTAGAGAGGGTTAATTTAAACAGTGATGGGTACTCGAAAACACATAGAGATAATGGTATTTCAAACACCCATGAAGTCAGTAACTATCGAAAACAATTGACAGTGAGGTCTCATAACATTCATCTTTATAGAAGTGGTGAGAGGAGTGGGTGTGAAAACACTTCACAACTCATATCCATTCAATACATATGCATGCCTGTATTAAAGATTCGAGGCCAACCAATATTGAACTTGTGGAAAGATTCCAGTGAAATGACAGTAGTGAACGGGCCATCAACAATAGCTCAGGGCTTAGAAAAAATAAACACACCACTGCATATTGACGCATTGCAACTTGGAAAAATATTACAACAATGACCGAGAGGGAAATAAGTTGACAAGCACTCAAATACAAACTGGTGGTTAAAACCCTTCAACCATAAAACATAGATCTCATTGCACCACTATTGCCATTATTTCACAAAGAACCATCATAAAAAACCAAGATGACCCATAAGTAACCAATGCGTACCCATTACTTCACTTTCAAATGAAAATATTTCGCAGTAATCATAGAGAACCCAGAACACAATATTTACAGACAGTCAAAAACTCAAGAAAAAACAGAACCAATGCATTCCTGAGCCACCATTTGATTCATAATACAGAGAGTCCATCATGGATGGAAAGTTAAGAACCATACCTGTGATAAAATTGCTTCAATGACGAACTGGTCGAGTTCTCCCCTTCCAATCTTGAAAACGCGAAGCTTTCACAACCAACAGAGAAATAATGCAACAATGCTAGGGTGATGAGATCAAGGGAGGTTTGGAGTGACGTATAGTAAATTCACGTCGCTTCCTTACCTAGCCTTATTCAATTCTGTGTACGAGCCAACCCACTAACATAACATCCACCATTAACATCATACCATATCCAATGCATAATTCAATGAAATATCCATTGTAAAGATCTGATACCATATCAATTGCATAGTGTGCCACCTGAGATAGATCATATCTATACGTTAACCTCTGTCCATAAATCCATACGATAATCACATATCAACGTTATTATATGTTCCTCCATTCAACTCTTTAATAAAAATTGCATAATTCTTAAACCAAAACACATACAATAATAGCTAGGTCCACCATTTGTATCCATTTATACATTCATTTGAAGTTTATATGTAGTCTTTTACCATGGCCTTAGGATTAATATATAGTTCCTTTCTTTTTGTTTTGTGCTAGATCCCATTTAATTATCCTTTTCATAAATCATATATGGATTAGTATTCAATATATGAATTAGTAATCAAGGTTATAACATAGCACCTGTAAACAACATGATCCTCATACCCATGGAATTGTTCTGTGTCGCAAGTAAATACCAATAACACTTAACAATAATGCATCAACAACCCATTTATCACATCAAATAAAATCAAGACTGCATCATCAACTGCATATGACTCTGTAGGAAACATCGTAACAACAACATCATATAAGCGTAACATGTATATTTTTGCACCTCTAGTCTACAAGGGGGTCCCACCTACTAGTATTATATTATTATCATAATTAAATAATATCTCTTTAGAAATCCTTTGTGGGAAGAATCCATCGTTGCGATTTTAATCATCAACAAACTGGCGAATCCACGGGAAAATTTGTTTCTAATAGATTAAGAACTCAGAATTTCTAGTTTTGTAGGTGACTAACATCATATCAAGAAGATATACATCATAATGATTATGCAACAGGGGCAAGTGAGTGGATTTAAGGGAAAAATGACTGGGAATTTGGGAATAACTCATGGAAAGTGTTAAGTATGATGGGGTCTATCTATGTAAGAATAATCATTCGATTAATCATAGTGAAGCATTCTTTACTTCAAGTAGTATTTTTTTTTTATATGCTCTTTTGAATCTTGAAATGGACGGAAGAAAAGAAAAGTAGAAGAGGGATAAAACCAACTATATTATAAAACAACAGTTGAAGTCGATAACAATTTCAATTCTGCTTCTAAGGGAAACATCATAAAAGTTGTGTAACCTAATTGTTATTGATTAACAATACTTTGCAGCATAACATCGTTGTGGAAAACCTTATCCAACATTTTAATTTGACAAGAAATGAAGTTAAATAGAAACAAATAGCAAGAAAATGACATAGCAAAAATGAGACAACATAATTGAAATAAGTAGAAATGCAATAACAAAGATATAAAATCGAAGAAAATAAAACAAACTATAATATAGAAACATTCCATACAATGTTAAAACTTTTAAGTTGGTTCCACGTAGTGTTTTAAGTGTGCTGTAGGAAAACAATTGCCCTTGTAAGTCCTTTAGGATGTAATAATTTATGCCTAGGACAAAAGCGATCTTAAAAGAACCCAACAATAATTTTTGGAACTTTGAATGCCTTCCTTTATCCACATGAGATGAATCCCACAATAGTACATTCTCATAAACTTTAAGTTTGAAATACTTGACACTTTTTTTTGAAATATCTTTTAACAGTCTATTGTCTTCTCTTTATATTATCAAAGGAAAACGTCCTTTTTTCCTCTAAAGAAAAAAGTGCATTCATTCTTTAAGAAACATCAGAAGAATTTATTTCTTCAACCTTTAACATTAAACTTAGAGAGGAAAGTTCCATATCGGTAGGAAGAATGGCCTCTTGACCATATACAAGTTGGAAAGGAGTGCAACCACTGCTCACCTTGGTGGTAGTGTGATCTTCCCAAAGGGCGTAAGTGAGGAGAGTGTTCCATTGACGAGGATTATCTTCAATGAGCCTCTTGATGCTTCGAAGAAGATTCTTGTTTGTAGACTCAACTTGCCCATTTCCTTGGGGATAATAAGATGATGAGGTAAAATATTTAACCCCCAATTTAGCTAAAACCGAGGTCAACTTAATAGAAATAAAGGTGGGTCCATTGTCTGTAATAATTTATGAACGAAGTTCAGATCTACAAAAAATATTCGTTTCAAGAAAAGAAATCACCTTCTCATCTTGTGAATTCTTAAGCGGGACAACATCATTTCATTTCATAAAATAGTTTGTAGCTTTCAAGGTAAAAAATTTCCCTACTGAAGATGGAGGATTAATAGGACCAATAAAGTTTGAACCCCAATTTGAAGTCAGGGAGGATAGGTTATAAGGGCATAGAAGAAAGACGTTCTTTCCCAACAAACTTTTGGAACTTGTCAGAAGATCTTGAAAAACTGTAAGAATCATGAAAGATTGAAGGACAATAGTACCCTTTCCTGATAATCTTAAAAGCACTGGTTTTAGGAGAAAATTGACCTCATACATGAATAACAGAATTTGAAGATCCATGAGTCTCTTGCAAAAACTTATTTTCTTCCTCATTGTTCACACAACGAAGTAACATACCATCGGCAAATATTCTAAAGAAGAAGTCTCCTATAAAGAAATATCTAGCAGATTTGAGGCAGAACCTTCTTCTTTGATGAGTATCTAAGTTATTTGTACACCTCTAATTTTGCAAGTAATATATCAGATATTTATACCAAGGATGTTCAGACATAGGAAGGATTTTATTGTCAATGTAAAACAATGCTGACAGAGAGCTATCTTGTCCATCAATTTCTTCACTCATTTCATCATGCTGAGGTAAGTGAAGGGATAAGTGACATCCCTTGATAGTTTTAGAAGTCATGATGATTAGATCATGCTCTTCAATCTTTGCAAGCCAATGTGAAATCTTTCCTAAAAGATAAGACTGTGAGAGTAAAAATTTCACAGCAAGTAAATGGACTTTTGTCAGCATATGCTTACCTAAGATGAAGTGGCAAAATTTTTCAACAGCTTTAACAAGAGCTAAAGCATGATTTTCAATAAAATAATATTTAAACTCATCACCTGAGAATATTTGACTCATGTAAGCCACTAGTTTTCATTACGTTGGTCATCACATTGTAGGAGGATAGAAGAAACTGCTTCCTTTGTGGCATTAGTAT
Source organism: Picea engelmannii (assembly GCA_009831015.1). NCBI lineage: Eukaryota > Viridiplantae > Streptophyta > Pinopsida > Pinales > Pinaceae > Picea > Picea engelmannii. The sequence goes on from ML782796.1 coordinate 334,581, forward strand.
ATATCATTTTTCTCAAATTCTGGCTTTGCCAAAACCGGTGCGAACCCGATTGCCTTCTTGATCCATAAAAAATCATTTTCGACATCATTTGTACAAGAAAAGGAGAGATCTTTCTTAAGAAGATTATGAATTGGCTTGACCATTACAGCAAAATCAGGAACAAACCTACATAAAAAGTTAATAACACCCATAAAGGCTTGAACCTCCTTCTTGGAACTAGGATCAGGAATATTTAGGACAACAACAATCCTTTCAGGATCTATGCTTATTCCTGAATCTAAGACAATGTGTCCAAGGATATTTCCCTTGGTAACGTAGAAAATAGAATTAGAATGGTTTAAAGAAATGCCAAATTTCTTGCATCGCATGAGAATATTTCTAAGATGATCGAAATGGTATGATCAGATTTTAGAATACACAGTTAAGTCATCAAGATAAATTTGAGTAATTTTACCAATCAAATCATCAAAATATATTTGCATAGCTCTTTGAAAAGTGTCACCTACATTAGATAAGCCAAAAGGCATACGTTCATAAGAGAAAGTGCCCCAACAAGTAATAAAAGTCATTTTATATTTATCTGTACTTTTCACCTTGATTTGATTGTAACCAGAAAAGTCATCAAGTAAAGACATCATCTGTGACCCTGCAACTTGCTGCAAAATCATTTCCATATTAGGGAGAGGAAAATGGTCTTTAACACTAGCCCTATTCAATGTAGGAAAATCAACGCATAATCTGATATGACATGTTTCTTTCCGAACGGGAACCAAATTAGAAACCCACTCAGAACACTTAACAGGGAAAATTATCCCAACCTTCAAGAGTTTTTCCAACACCTTTCGAATAGTTTCTTCTAGTCCAGGGTTAATGGGTCTTTGTTTTTTCATAATTTGTTTTATTTCTTCCTTGATAGGAATCTCATGTTGTATAATAGTAGGATCAAAACCACGAATATCCTCATAATACCAAGCAAAAACATATTGAAACTCACCAAGCAACTTAGTGAACTTCATTTTTTCTTCATCAGAACATTGGGCACCTATTTTAATGTTATTTGGAGACTCAGGTGTTCCAATGTTCAAGGAAATGGTTTCACCCACTTTCCTTTTTTACTCCTCTTCTTTATGTTTTTCTTTTTTGCCTACACCACTTGATGAAAATGAACTTTCCAGAAGAGTCAAGCCCTTTTTAATTTTGTTATCTTCCTTGGATATAGTTTCCTTAGGATTATAAGGTTGGTTTTGGATGAAAGAAAATATTCTCTCATCACTAGGGAAGACCTGCCATGACTCTACATTGTCAGGGATACCAGACAATACAAAGATTGAAAGGTGCAATTAGGTCTTTGTGGCAGAAGTTGCCGAGTAGGAGAGGCTGCAAAACAGGTAACCTATCAGCCATTGAATTCAGTTCCCTTTTAACATGAGTGATGTTGAAAGATAGCAAGTTTGATATAAGTGCCCAAATAGTTTGGTTGTAACATTTCATTAACTTGATGCTAGGATAATATATCTTACATACAAGGTTTAAAACAAGTTCGAAATCCCCAAAAATCAGAAAGTGACCACAACCTAGATTATAGGAATTTTCAATGCCTAGTAGTAACGCTTCAAATTTAGTGACATTGTTTGTGCAAGCAAACTCTAACCTATAAGAAAAGTTATGAATTTTACCCATAGGAGAGTACAGGATAATACCAGCTCTGTGTTGCCAATTAAAATCGCAATGATGAATTCTTCCCGCAAAGGATTGCTAAAGTGCTATTATTCAATTATGATAATAATATAATACTAGTAGGTGTGACCCCCTTGTAGTCTAGAGGCACAAGAATAGACATATTACACATATTTGTTTGCCGTTATGATGTTTCCTACACAATCCTACATTTTTTATGATGTATTATTGGTTTTAGTTGCCGTTATAATGAGTGGTTAATGCATTATTGTTGAATGTCGTTGGTAATCACTTGTGACACATAACAGTTTCCATGGGTATGAGGAGCATGTTGTTTATAGGTGCTATGTTATAACCTTGTTAATAATTCATATATTGATTACTTATCCACATATATGCAAGGGATAATTAAATGGGAGCTTGATCAAAAGAAAGAAAAAAACTATGAAAAGGTTCTAGAGTTATAGAAAAGGGAAAGGAACTATGTATTAATCCTAAATCCATGATAAAAGACTACATGCAAACTTAGAATGAAAGAATTAATGGGTACAAGTGTTAGTCCTAGATATTATACTATGGTTTGATTAAATGGATATGCAATTTTAATTAAAATTTGAAAGGAGGCACATATAACAATGTTGATATGTGATTATTGTGTGGAGTTATGGAAAAGGTTAACATAGAGATATAGGATATATCGGGTGGTGCATTATGCAATATATATGGTATCAGGTCTTATGATGGATATGGAATTGAATTATCCATTGGTTATATGGATTGATTTTAATGGTGAATGTATTGTTAGTGGGATGTCTCATACATGGAATTGAATGGGGGAAGGTGAGGAAGCGATGTGCATTTACTGCGCGCCACTCCAGACCTCCCTATCAACCATGACCCTAGCATTGTTGCATTGTTTCTCCATTGGTTGTGAAGCTCTGCGTTTTCAGGATTGGCAACGGAAAACTTGACCGATTCACCATTGAAATGATTTTCTCATAGGTATGGCTATGAACTTTCCATCCATGATGGACTCTCTATTTTATGAATCAAATGGTGGCTTATGAAAGAATGGATTATGTGTTATCTTGATTTTTTCGAATGTGTGTAAATATGGTGTTACGTTTCTCTTTGATGATTGTGAAATGTTGACAATTGCAAGAAGAGTAATGGGTATATTATTGAATATAAAGGTTGTGCATTGGTTATTTTCTCGGTCATTGTTATTTTTTATGATGGTCTCTGTGGAATAATGGTGACAGTGGTGAAATGAAGCTCTGAGTTTTATGGTTGAGGTTTATTAAACATCGTTCTATGTATTAGTGTTTGTCAAATTGTTTTCCCTCTCAGTCATTGTTGTAATAATGATCCAGTTGCAGGGAAAATGTTGACTATTGGGTGCTTCTGTTATCTAAACCCTGAACTATTGTTGATGGCCTGTTCTTTACTATCTCTTAATCGAAAATATTTCCAAAGGTCCAGTCTTGGTTGACTTGAATGTTAGTTTAGGACTGTGTGGGTATCAAATTGATATGAGTTATATCTTGGTTTTATTTCACAAAGAATGTTGTGTGTCTTCACGACCAATTGTTGTCATAGGTTATCAACCTCCTGGGTGTTGGAAAGAGACATTATCTCTCTGTGTTTTGACTACCCTCCACTGTTTAAGTTAACACTCGTTCCTCTCTACAAGTGTTATAGGAACCTGTGTGCAACTAGGTTCTTTTACTCGAATTTCCTTTTTCTCTCTTCGGGCGTTCACTTTTGATTATGTCAAAGGATAGGAAGTATGATATTAAAGACTGTATATTTTTAGAAGAGAGTGGATCTGGTTTTTGAAGATTACATTGTGGTATGTGGTTGATTAATCGATGGGAAATGGATATGAGGATTTGAAAGACCGTTATCTCTCTGTTCTTTTAAAAAAATACAAGAAGGATTTTGTTGCCTCTCTCCATTTAATTTTTGAAGAGCCTAACTCGGACTCTGACTGCCTCTGCCCTCTTTGGGCATCTTCTGGGGTTTTTCAAGTTTTGGGTTATTAGTTTAATGATTGTGGGAGTTTTAAGACATGTTCTCCCTCATTTATAAACCCATAATTTTGGTTGAATCTCTGTGTGGTCCTTCTATGATGAATTTGTTTGAACAAATAAGAAAGAAAATGAGTGGTTTTTGATGCAGACCCCCTATCCCTCCTAAGGGCTATTGAACCTCCCGGTCAGGATATTTTGATTCTGGAGCCGAAATGGCTCTTCTGGTTCCGAACTGGAACCCTTCAGACAATTAAACAGGTCCCTTACGAATGCTCAGTTGGATTTTTTGGGCATCAAGCATGAGCTCCCACAATGCAAGACCAAGGGTTGTGACCAAGTGCCAAGCCAAAAAGGTGCTTATCGGGGACCGGGACTTCCCGAGTCAAGTGTCCCATCTTCTGGTCTCTCGAACCTCCAATAGCCGAAATGCCGAAATGGCCCGGTGCTCGCTCCTTCGGGATTTCGCGTTTCGCAAAATCTAGATGCAAGGGATATACTTGCACCTTAGGGTCTTAGGTCATCGAAAAGCCGAAATACTCGGTGCCTATTCTTTCAAGATTTCGCGTTTCATGAAATCAGGATGCGCGGGATGTCCTTGCTCCTTAGAACCTCTGGTCGTCGACAAGCCGAAATGCCTGACACCTCTCAATTTCGGGATTTTGCGTTTCATGAAATTAGGATACAAGGAGTATCCCTACTCCTTGGAGTCTCCAATTACCAAAAAGATGAAATTCCCAACACCTATTAATTTTGGGATTTTTAATTTCATGAAATCAAGGTACAAAGGGTATCCCTACTCCTTAGAGTCCCCGGTCACCGAAAAGCTGAAATGCCCAAATGATGAAATGTCGAAATGCCTTGGAATTCAGTCAACGACTCACAATAATCCCTGTGATTGACGACTCATGTCAATTCACAATTTCACTATTTCACGATTCAAGGTTTTGGGGGACAAGAACCTTTGTCTTTCCAACTCCCAGTACCTGAAGTCCCGAAATGGACCAACCATCTAGATCGTCCTGTGATTGATGGCTCTGATCAAATCGCGACTTCGCGATTTCATGATTCAGGGTTCTGAAGGACAAGAGCCTTGGTCCTTCCACCTCCCGGTAGCCGAAGTCCTGAAATGAACGTCGAGAAACTCTTGCCGCTAACCTCCTCGTAGCTCTACCTGATCCGACGGTCCATGGGTTTTGGTGTTCCCCCTCGACGAATATCCACTGTCCGTTCAGATTTCCAAACTCTCCTCCTGGATCTACGCAGGGTTAAATCCTGTTCTCCTACCTTCGATCGGACGGCCTGCGGGGATTTCCACCGCGATCTGATGCTTGACGACATTCTTCCTCCTGAGATTTTACTCGATTTTGACTTAGGATATTTATAAGTCTGCGAAGACTTGATCTTCGCTCCTTCTAGGGAATGGGTTCCTAGATACTTATAACACTTTCCGAAGTGTTATTCCTCCTGGTCTTTGTCCGGTTCAAACTCCGGCTCCTGCACACTCCTTGCGTCTAAGGGAGTTCGATAGCTCAGATTCACGACGTTTTCTCTCTGGCTCGATGCACACATTGCAGAGCTCTCAATGAAGAGAAAACAATTCCATAGCATTCCTCCCTGGCTCGATGCACACCTTTCAGAGCTCCAAATGAAGAGAAACAATTGAAACTACCAAAATCTCACAGTTCCGTTCACTTGTTTATAAAACAAAAAATAACAGTAAAATACACACAGTCCAAGCACAACACATTTGGATCAATTTTCCATTTTGTTTTATTCACAAGTGCCCAATGGCTACAAATTACATTCAAATTTACAGTAACTCAAAAGATTGAGATCCCCTGCTACTCCCAGTTCTCTCTTACAACTAATTTTTCTCTGTATTCCAACTCTATGTTCTAACTGGGTGTGTAAAATTCTACATAACTCAAAGATGCTTCTAGGGTTTCCCCTGGATACTTGCCTACTCTAAGATTCCTCCTACACTATCTAAGTTCAGTCGCATTCCAGAGCTGAAGTTGAAACTCCTGCTCTGTTTACAATTTTCAAAATGTGCCTCAAAGGGTAAAATTTGGCATTGGTTCAAGCGTGCCTCTAAAGGTGAATTATGGTGCTGAGTGGAGGCAGATCTCGAAATCAGTTGGACTGCCATGTTGAAGTTCTGGGAGAACTCTCATGCATTTGGTGGTCCCATCTCTGTGCGCTTGCCAACGATGCTTCTGCATCATACTCCCCTTGACAAAAATTCATGGACTCCTGCCCACGAGCTCCTCTACTGATTTTCCCTGCTTCTGGATAGTAGCTTCATTTTCCCAACTGGCATCTTCTATTGGGTGTCCCTTCCATTTGACCAGATACTCAAAATAAGTCTTCCTCCTGGTCTTTTTGCCAATCCTCTGATCAACAATTTTCTCCGTCTCCGGATTTTCTGCTACAGGCATCTGTTTCTCCCACTGAATATTTCCTTGATCATCTGACCCTTTTGTGTCATCTTTCCTATAAGGATACAGGTCTGAAACATTGAATATGGGTGAAATTCCCACACCATATGGCAGTTCGATCTCATAGGCTTTTGCATCAAACTTCCTCAATATCTTATAGGGTCCTATATTCTTCATCTTCAATTTGTTATATGTTCCCCTAGGGAACCTTTCCTTCCTAAGGTGTGCTAAAACCTAATCTCCCACTTCAAATTGAAGTTCCCTAGGATGATGATCAGCTCTGTGTTTGTATTTCTTTTTAGAACTCTGTAATTGTTCTTTGATCCGACCATGGAGTCTCTGCATCTTAGCAGCAAAATCCTCTGCTCCAACGCTTTTCATCTCTCCTTGTTCCAAGTCCCTTAACTCAGACACTCCCCTGGGTTGCATTCCATAGAGTATTTGGAACGAGCTCCTTCTAGTTCTTCTGTTTGGTGAGTCATTGTATGCAAATTCTTCTTGTGGCAGAATCTGATCCCACTAGTTATGGTGTTCAATAACTAGGCTTCTCAATAAGTTTCCCAAACTTCTATTTACCACCTCAGTCTGCCCATCTGTCTGAGGGTGATAAGCTGAGCTGAAGGAAAAATCTGTCCCCATATTCTTCCACAACATCTTCCAAAAGTGACCAACAATTTTTTTTTCTCTGTCTGAGACAATTCTCCCGGGTAGGCCATGAAGTCTCACAACTTCTATGAAAAACAGATTTGCAACATGTGTTGCATCACTGGTCTTCTGGCATGGGATGAAATCTGTCATCTTTGAAAATCTATCCACCACCACAAATATGGAGTCAAATCCCCTTTATATTATCGGCAATCCCAACAAAACATCCATGCTTATTGCATCCCAAGGCATCTCTACTATTGGCAATGGATGATACAATCCAGTGTTATGTCTTTTCCCCTTTGCATGTTGGCAGATTCTACATCTGTTCACCAAATTTATCACATCTGTTCTAATACCTGGCCAATAGCACAAGCTTCTCAACTGTGAAAAATTTTTATCATGGTTGAAATGTCCAACCAATCCCCCACTATGCTTCTCCTTCAGAAAATTGTCCCTCATTGAGCATCTTGGTATGCACAATTGATTTCCTCTTAACAACAATCCTCCCTAAACCATATACTCTGTCCACTGACTTCTATCTCTCAGTACAGGGCTTGTACATGCTTCATAGGCCTCTTTGAAATATATATCATCACAATACATATCCTTAAGGTGTTCAAACCCCAAGGTCTTCTCCTGGAATTCCTGCAGAATTAAACATCTCTTGCTTAACGCATCAACAACCTTGTTAGCATTCCCAACAATATGTTTTATGACAAAAGTAAAATTTTGCATATATTCAACCCATTGTGCATGCCTCTGGTTTAGTTTTTCTTGTCGGGTTATGAATTGTAAAGCTTGGTTATCACTGTACAAGACAACCTATTGCGGAACAAGATAATGCCTCCATTTCTTCAATGCTTGAATTATGGCATATAACTCCTTGTCATATGTGGAGTATTTACTCTTAGTCTCATTCAGCTTCTCGCTAAAATAGGGAACAGGTCGATTGTCCTAACTCATAACTACTCCTATTGAAACTCCACTTGCATCACATCTTACCTCGAATGTCTTTTCAAAATTCGGCAAGACCAGAATTGGTCGTTCTGTTATCTTCTCCTTCAATATATTGAAGCTATTTTCAGCCTCCTCTATCCATTTAAAAGACATGTGTTGCTTCTTCACTGTATCCATCATTGGTGCACAAATCCCACTGAAGTCTCTAATGAACTTTCTATAAAAACTTGCTAAACCATGAAAGCTCCTTACCTCGAACATGCTCCTTGGCGACGACCATTCTCTGATCGCTTTCACCTTCTCTGGATCCATCTTCAGTTTATTTGAAGAGATCACGAAACCCAAATAAATGAGTTATGTCTTCATAAAAGAGGATTTCTTCAAATTGATTAGCAACTTCTCCTGTTGTAGCCTCCTCATTACTAGCGTTAGGTGTCTCAAATGCTCCTCTTTAGTCTTGCTAAAGATCAGTATATCATCCAAATATACAACCACGAACTTGCCAATGAAATCTTTTAGAATTTCATTCATCAGCCTCATAAAAGTGCTCGGGGCATTCATTAAGCCAAATGGCATAACTAGCCACTCATACAGGCCTTCATTCATCTTAAAGGTTGTTTTCCATTCATCACCTTCTCTCATCCTGATCTGGTGATATCCACTTTTCAGGTCTATCTTAGAAAATAAATTTTCTCCATTTAAGTAATCCATTAAATCATCCATTCTTGGTAAAGGGAATTTGTACCTGATGGTGATCTTTGTTGATGGCTCTTGAGTCTATGCACATTCTCCATCCTCCATCTTTCTGTGGGCTTAACACAGTTGGTACTACGCATGGGCTCAAACTTTCTCTGACTAAGCCCTTATCCAACAACTCTTGGACTTGGTTCTTCACCTCCTCATTTTCTCGAGGTGTTAATCTGTACGCTACCTTGTTTGGCAGGCTTGCACCTAGTATCAAGTTGATATGATGACTGATACTCCTGATGGGTGGCAATGAGTTTGGCAGCTCATCCACCACTATATCAGCAAAATTATCCAGTAGCTCTTGAACTTCTTTAGGTAGATCATTCACTGATGTACTTGTAAGGATGAATCTGGGCTTCCTCACCACAGCAAACTGCATCTCCTCTTCTTCCTTGAATTCTTTCAGGAGTTCCTTCCCGCTCATGAGAAGTATGATTGTGTTGGTTTCCTCTTTCACTCTCTTCTCCTCCATTGGTAGCAACATATGTGTCCTTCCATTCTTCTCCAATGTATATGTGTTCTTCCTTCCATCATGAATGACATTTCTGTCAAAATGCCATGGTCTTCCCAATAAAATGTGGCATGCGTCCATGGGAATTACATCACATAGGATTTCATCTTTATATCCTCCTATTTTAATTTCAACCAGACATTGTTTAGTGATGATTACCTGTTGTCCTTTTTGCGGCCATGAGACTTTGTATGGCCTCAGATGTGCAATTGTCTTCAGCTCCAATTTCTCCACCATCTCTGTGGAGGTTGTCAATATTCCCACTGTCGATGATTACCTTGCATACTTTATCCTTAGTCTTGCAAGCTGTCCTGAAGAGACTGTTTCTCTGCACTGGCTTTTCAATTTCTGCCTATGGTTTTAAGAGAACTTTTCTCAACATCATGGATGCTCCATCATATGCTCCTTCTACCTCAACATCTCTTCATTGTGCTTCTGAAATGTGAGCTTCTCCTCCTTCTTTCTTTTTCTCAGGACATTCCCAAGATATGTTCCCTATCTTTCCATAGTTATAGCACCTTACTCCTCCTCTACCTCTTCCTCTAGAAGAGTTTCTTCCACCATTCTGTCTCCCTCGTGAACTTCCCCCTCATTCTAAGTGATTGTGTGGTTTCTCAGTCTCATCCTTAGACTGATGTGCTCTGTCATGGTTAAATCCCTTACTTTTTCTTGGGATCGAGCCTTTACCTCTTCCTCGCTGGTTTTGTTTTCTGGCCAGCTTCTCCTGTTCCTTCAGCACAAACTGATAAGCATCTTCCACGGTCCTTACTGACATCATTCTAAGCTCATCTTGGATCTTATATCTCAAGCCATTTATATATCTGGCAACTCTTTCTTCATTTCTCTCCCTTTGTCTAGTTCTGATGTTCAGCCGGTAGAACTCCTCGGTGTACTCCTTGACTGCCATCCCTTTCTGTCTCAAGTACTGTAGCTTCCTGAATAGATTGATATGGTAGTCTTTGGGTATGAACTTAGCCTTCAGTTTGGCTACCATCTTGTCCCAACTCTTTATCCTCTATTTTCCTTTACTTCTCCTCTTAGCCTGCAGTTCGTCCCACCACAATGTTGCATGCCCTTTTAGCCTGGTGACTACCTTCTTCACCTTCTTTTCCTCATCGACATCTTCATATTCGAAGTGTTTTTCCATGGACCTTATCTAGTCCAACAGTTCTTCACCATCTAGATTTCCCTCATACACGGGGACCTCTATCTTAGCTCTGCCTCCTAACGTGGCAACTGCTCTCAACAAACATTCTTCTGCAGCATCCTCTCCTGCAGCTTCTTCAACCTCAGGCTCTTCACTCTCCACATCACTAACATCCCCAATGTCAGGTGCTCTTCTCTTCACTTCATCCATTGCTTCCATTCCAGAATGAAACTCTCGCATCTCCCTTTCTATAGCACGGTTGGCTAAAGGAGGATCTCGTATTCTTGGCCACATTGTGTTGACTGTCTGTCACACACAGAGTACAGCTCCGATTTTTCTATCTCCTTCTTTTTCCTCCTTTGCCTGAAATATACAGATGAAAATGGGCTCTGATACCACCTGATGCAGACCCCCTATCCCTCCTAAGGGTTGCACAACCTCCTGGTCAAGATCTTCTGATTCTGGAGCCAAAATGGCTCTTATGGTTTCGAACTGGAACCCTTCGAACAATTACAGAGGTCCCTTACGAATGATCAGTTGGATTTTTTGGGCACCAAGCATGAGCTCCCATAGCGCGCGACCAAGGGTTGTGACCAAGTGCGAACCCGAAAAGGTGCTTCTCGAGGACCGGGACTTCCCGAGTCAAGTGTCCCGTCTTCTAGTCTCTCGAACCTCCAGTAGCCGAAATGCCGAAATGGCCTAGCGCTTGCTCCTTCGGGATTTTGTGTTTCACAAAATCTAGATGCAAGGGATATCCTTTCACCCTAGGGTCTCCAGTCGCCGAAAAGATGAAATACCCGGTGCCTATTCTTTCAGGATTTTGCGTTTCGTGAAATCAGGATGCGCAGGATGTCCTTGCTCCTTAGAACCTACGGTCGCCGAAAATCCGAAATGCTCGGCACCTCTCGATTTAGGGATTTTGTGTTTCATGAAATTAGGATTCAAGGAGTATCCCTACTCCTTGGAGTCTCCGGTCGCCGAAACGCCAATATTCCCAACGCCTATTAATTTTGGGATTTCGCATTTCGTGAAATCAGGGTACAAAGGGTATCCCTGCTCCTTGGAGTCCCTGGTTGCAGAAAAGTCAAAATGCCCAAATGATGAAACGATGAAATGCCTTGGAGTTCAATCAACAACTCACAATAATCTATGTGATCGACGGCTCACGTCGAATCATGATTTCGCTATTTCGCGATTCGGGGTTCTGAGGGACAATAACCTCTGTATTTCCAACTCCCGACACCCGAAGTCTCGAAATGGACCAATGGTCCAAATCATCCTGTGATTGACGGCTCTAATCGAATCGGGAATTCGTGATTTCACGATTTGGGGTTCTGAAGGACAAGAGCATCAGTCCTTCCACCTCCCGATACCCAAAGTCCCGAAATGAACGTCGAGAAACTCTCACCGCGAACCTTCTCACAGCTCTACCTGATCCGAAGGTCTGTGGGGTTTTAGTGTTCCTCCTCGAGGATTCTCCACCATCCGTTCAGATTTTTGAACTCTTCTTCTGGATCTACGCAGGGTCAAATCCTGTGCTCCTTCCTTTGATCGAACAGCCTGCGGGGATTTCCACCGCGATCCGACGCTCGACGACATTCTTCCTCCTGAGCTTTTACTCGATTTTGACTTAGGAGATCTCTAAGTCTGTGAAGACTCGATCTTCGCTCCTTCCAGGGAATGGGTTCCTATATCCTAATAACACTTTCCGAAGTGTTATTCCTCTTGAGCTTTGTCTGGTTCAGACTCTGGCTCCCACACACTCCTTGCGTCTGAGGGAGTTTGATAGCTCAGATTCATGGCATTTTCTCTCTGGCTCGATGCACACCTTGTAGAGCTCCCAGTGAAGAGAAAACAATTCCACAACATTCCTCCCTGGCTCAATGCACACCTTGCAGATCTCCAAATGAAGAGAAACAATTGAAACTACCAAAATCTCACAGTTCCATTCACTTGTTTATAAAACAGAAAATAACAGGAAAATACACATAGTCCAAGAACAACACATTTGGATCAATTTTCCATTCTGTTCTATTCACAAGTGCCCAATGGTATAGATTACATTCAAAATTATAGTAACTAAAAAGATTGATATCTCCTACTACTCGCAGTTCTCTCTTACAGCTAATTTTTCTCTGTATTCCATCTCTTTGTTCTAACTGGGTGTGTAAACTTCTACATAACTTGAAGATGCTTCTAGGGTTTCCCTTGGCTACTTGCCTACTCTAAGATTCCTCCTACACTATCTAAGTTAAGTCACATTCCAGAGCCGAAGTGGAAACTCCTGCTCTATTTACAATTTTCAAAACGTGCCTCAAAGGGTAAAATTCGGCATTGGTTCAAGCATGCCTCCAAAGGTAAATTCCGGCACTGATTGGAGGTGGATCTTGAAATCAGTTGGACTACTACATTGAAATTCCAAGAGAACTCTCACGCATTTGGTAGTCCCACCTCTGTGCACTTGTCAATGATGCTCCTGCATCAGTTTCATACAATCGAGAGTTTTCTTTCTATTCATTTGTGGTCGAGACCACTGTGTTTAATCTAGCATGATATTGATTGCATAAGAAGACACCTATGTGAGTTTTACCAAGCCAGATCATGGTTCTAGCAAGTTAAAAGAGGTTCCTAAGTGTCAATTTAGTTATGTTCACTTCATATATGATATGGTTCTGTGGGAATCATCGAGAAGACTATCATTTGTTTTAAAAATAATTTTGCATATGTTGATGCACACAGAAAGCAAGATCAGGGTTCCATTTTGTTTTGAGTTGGTTGTTTTGGCCGATTCAAGATTATATCGATTATATGATTGAAGACCTTGTGTTATGATTGGTCCCTTGTGTATTCTCTTAAGTCTTTCTATGATTGAAAAGGCACATGTGTATACTAAATTGATCCCAATTGTTGATTATAGGAGAATGATTCTTGATTGTTTATCATGGTGCATTACTGATTATCAAGGATAAATGTTGGGCGTAATATAACGAGAATTGTTGTGCATGTTTTGTTTATTTTAAAAAAGAGATCAACATTAGTATATACAGTATTGTTGAATGGAAAATGTTTAGATAAGTTATAATGCACAAAGTGTTATAAAATAAGGATTTCTGGGAAATTTAATTATTATTGAAACAACAAGAAATTGTATACATTTGAGGAACAATGAATGTTTTGGTATTGGATGTCGATGTTTTTTGGATGAAAATTTGAAACAGAGTTATGCTAGATGATTGATTTAATTTATTTTATGAACAATATCCATCTAATTCCCTTTCATTTTCTCACTTTTCTCTCATTACAAATTCCCTCATGATCCCAAATTCATTTTTCACTCCCTGTTCACTAAAATTAAATTAAAACTATGTATGACAGTGATTAAAAAAATAACACGGAGATAGATGACAACTGATATGTTTTGATTATTGTTGCACAGTCAATTGTTTGATGAATTGTTGAGTAGTAATCATGTTCTTATTCCCTTAATTTTCTCACTTTTTTGCTCAATACAATCCCCTCATATATCCCTGAACTGTAATTCACCCCATGCTCATTAACAATTATTCAATGAATTTTATGGATTGGATTGCATGGGTCTGATGTGATTGTTGAACCAAAATTTGTTTCGTATTAAGAGAATTTCATGTATGGTATGTTTAAGAAGCTATTTGATAATAATTGCTTCATACAAGATGAGCTTCTTAAGAAGGGAAAGTCATGGCCAAAATAATACGGGCAGAGGAAATTGGAACAGAGGGCCTAGAAGGCCCATATTCTCAATACATTTCGATGCAGATCCTCAAGAGTTAAACCAACTCTTTCAAGCTAGATTTTTCAATAGGATTGGACAAGGGGTAGTCCATCCTAGGCCAGAGAGGCCTCCCTTCTAACCCCAACATGTCCCTAGTATCCCTGTCCCCCCTCATGTTTCGTTGCAACTTGAAGTTACCGAGAATGATGGATGGCAAGAGATTGTTCACCCAACATTCTCCCACCATCATGGCTGGCTAAATATTTCTTTACCTGCTCCTCCTCCACCTATTAACCCAAATGTCCAAATGTGGTATACCTAGGGAGGTAAACCTAGGGAGGTAATATGGGGTACCTAGGGAGGTACCCAATGGGAATGTAGTTATGTGTGGAAGTCATTTAATATATGGGAATGTGGTCATTCAATGTAAGGTGGACTAGGTCCACTATATTAATAAAGGTCTACTATGGTAGTTGGATGTAATAAATCTGAGAAAGCTCTCTATAAGGTTCCTAGGAGATAGGGAGAGCTATATAAAGAAGTCTAGGCAATGTAATGAAACATAGTGAAGAATATTGTGATTGTACAAGCAAGGATTGCTTGAGGAGTTTTATCCTTCCATAAGGATTAATATATGGT